>JAOWBN010160485.1:0-18464 GCA_028565015.1 Pinguicula moranensis
ATAACTCATCAATCTCGTAGTTCGAGGTTCTTAAAAGCCAATTATAATTTTAAGAAGGCTGCGCAAAACGAGCCCTAAGAAGACTGCCCATCAAGCTTTAAATCAACAATCGGTAGGTCAAGCTTGACCTGAGTGGTAGATGGAACAATCGACATAGGTAAAAGACTCATACCCCGCACTATCACTTGGATGAACTGCAGTGTAGCAGGATCAAGTTTTATCAATGCTTCCTATCGTTTCCCCATCACATCATCATCCTTTCCTACCATCTTGCAACAGGCACTATAAACGGTCAACACAATCCACCACTCACCAAAACAACAATCAACACACTCAACACAATCACCACAACTTCCCCACAACAATCAATCAATCAACACCTCCACGACATGCCTAATTGGGACACCCCAAGTTTAGGCATTCCACTCCAATCCAAACACAAATACTTCAACTTATACATTGAAACATAAATACAAATCAAACGGCACAACATTACAAAACTGATATGATTGGTTTGACAAGCTCACAGAATTGAAGATTCTGATTTTTCACATACTCCGATTCCAGCAACGGCATGGGGATGCGTACGGTGACTCGGGTATGCGTTACAACCACGAAAATCTCTCGGTGGTGCGATTCTGGCGGCAGTGGTCTCTGGAGCAGGTGGTAGGGAATGCGTTGTAGATCTGGCAAAAATCGTACGGCAAAACCCTACCTACTCGCGGCAGTTTTCGCCGCAAAATCGGTCATTTTTGGCCTAGGTTAGGGATGGTCCGAGATGGGCGTGCTCCGACGGTTCTTTTTTTACGGTGGACGCACAACAGCGACAATGGTTTTGGACTTTAGGGGAAATATGGATTTGGGACTTTGGATTTTCGTGTATTTCCACTCTGATACCAAGTTGAAACTTGCTAACTTGATATTTAATTAAAGAAACTTCACACCTATAAATAGGCATACATCCAGTGTGAACGTGCATGTATGAACAGAATCATATGAGTGTGAATGAAATCCTCACATTCGCACACATTATTCAACGGTAGACTCCACATCGGTCAAAACTTTTGGAAAATAATTTTATTTAAAGTTATTTTTACCAAATATTTAGTTTAAAACTTGTTTTGTTTTAAATTATTTTGGATTCGAAACAAAAATGAGTTTTATGAGCTTCCACTTAATTGGTTTGATCAAGGATATGAGTTTATAAAATTGAATTAAATTGGACTCAAATCCAATATCACTTACCTATGGCCAGAAAGTTAAGTGATAGAGGGTCTGCCCAATAATGGGTTAGGTTAAATATATACCTCCAAGGTCATGCGGTTGTCGTATTTAATAAAATCCTTTAGCCTGGCTTGTTTCCTTCAGTAGAGGAAGATTCGTACGATTGTGAGATCCTTAGTCTTTGAAGTTGTTAAAGATTTTGGAAGACAATCATGAGAGATAATTCTTATTTTCTTTACATAATTTATTATTTTTGTTTGGAATCCTCACCAAAAGGCATAATCGTACGAATAAAAAATTAGGTTTCTTGAAACTATTCAATTTAATGATCAAATATTTTTTTACGAACACTTGTGTGAGATCTTTGTTGATATATCTTTCCACGGTAGGAAAAACCTTCTCTTCTCTGGCACTTGTCTGTCACTCCTACTTTGATGTTAGGAACCAACTACCTTTCTCGTTGACCCAGAGAGGTTGGAATGCAGATGTTTGATCAGATTTCCAGTAATGTCCTCATTTGAATATTTAACTCATGTGTTCTGAAACTAATATTCGCTGATATTGTGCTGAAAAAAGAAATCAGCATGTTGATTTTCAGTGATAAACTATTTGTCTATGTGATGGGAGGTGACTAATTTATTTATTTTTTGTCCGTACAAGTGAAAACTATTTATTTAAGTAATTGGTTGGCATCTTAATTATTTCTCATTGTTAGTGGGAACATATTAATTATATGAGCTTTCATTAGTGATATAATTCTTAATCCCTGTCGGGTGTCAGAATTATTATCACTTTGATTGATTATGTGTGCTTTATTATGCATGGTATTTATTTATTATCCCGTAAATCCCCATTGGATAACCGTAAATTAATATGTTATTATGTGTGCTTTTCTTTATTATTCTGTAAATCCCCGTCGGGTAATGCAGTTAAATAAACTTATGTGTTATGATATTTGTTATTTATTATTCCTTAAATCTCCATCGGGTAATCCGGATAATAAATTTATGTGTTGCATTATGTGTTATTTATTGTTCTATAAATCCACATCTGGTAATTCGGGCAATAATGTATAAGTTAATGTGATAGAAATCGTGGATTGTTTTTCTTGTTCAGATGTTACATTGCCCTATGCTAGTACTGCTTTAACTTATGTTGATCTGTTGAGATCTTCTCCCGTGGATGGCGCTAATTATCTTCATTGGAAGGAGAGAGTGAATTTTGTTCTAGACTATCTTGATTATAAGAAAATATTATTTATTGATGTTCCTCCTGTTAAACCTTTGGGGACTTCTACTGTGACTGATGTTGCATTGGCAAAGGCCTATGAAAATTGGGTCAATGAAACAAGATGGCAAGATGCCATGTCCTTTTAGATTTAAGTGCACCACTCCGAAGAACCATACTAAAGTTGTGAATCTTAAGGATATTTTAGACAGTGTTGAAAAGAAGTATGGTCAAACTTCTCAAGCTCACATACATAGTCTTTGGAGATCATTCAACAAGACTAAGTGTGGAGATAGCGAGGATATCAAGGCTCATGTGAACAAAATGGTCCTTTAGCTGATGAACTGTAATATCCTGGAACTACCATTGTTGAACCTACAAAATTAACATTATAATGGATTTATTGCCCGATGCTTACACGTATATAGGAGAAGTATATTATGTTGTTAACTGTAAATGGACAATGGAGGTTCTTATTAATCGTGTGGATGCTGAAGTTGATAAGAAGAGAAATGGCAGAGGTGAGAAAGTAGAAACTGTGCAAATGGTTCAGACTCGGCCTTACTCCAAGTCTTTGAAACACAAAAAGGGAAAGTTTAAGAAGCAAGCGAATAGCAATAGAAGAACATTTTAGCCACAACAATTGCAACACTCTTCTCATAATGGTGGAAATGGTTGTTCTAACTTACATGCTACAGACAAAAAGGAATGTTATAGATGTCATTGATTAGAACATTTTGCGAAAGAATGTAGAGTTGATTGGAACAAGATTGCATTAAGTGAAAATGTGAACAACAACCATAACAATCGAGACTATCAGAAAATGCAGGGTATTCAATTTGAATCATGCATTTATCAAACTAATAGTTGGTTGGTTGATTCTGGAACTGCTATTCATATTTCTAACCATATGCAAGGGTTCAAAAGTTTAAGAAGAACTACACATGGTGAGAGCTATGTGCGAATGGGGAATGATGATAAGGCATCAGTTGATAGAGTTGGAGACTATGAGTTCTGGATACTTTTTTTTTGAACAAGCCAGTTGTCCAGCTTGGATAGGAGCTCGTGAATATAAGAAATGATAGATCATCGGTTGATAGAGTTGGATACTATGAGTTGAAGTTAGAAGACGGACAATATTTTATTTTAGTTAATTGTCTATTTGTTCCCAATTTGAGAAGAAGCTTATTGTCAGCGTCTGCTTTAGAGAAACTTGGTTACGCCTTTATGTTTAAGGATGGTCGTTTTGTTATGTTCAAGGATGATACTGTCATTTTATATGATTTTAGATACATGGATATGTATACTTTGAAAGGGTCTTAGAAGCTTTGGTAAGCTAGAAGTGATTCACTTTGATATATGTGGACCATTCAACATTAAGGGGGTGTTTTGTGCAGCCTTCTTATGCTTATAATTGGATTATAAGCACCTTTTTTCAAAAATGAAGAGTTATTTTTTGAAAAAAAGGTGCTTATAATCCAATTATAATTTTAAGAAGGCTGTGCAAAATAGGGGCTAAGACTAGAAATGGATGTGAATATTTTATCACATTTATTGATGATTTTTCAATATATGGATATGTCTATCTCATATATATGAAGCCTGATGTACTTGAGTTCTTCAAAAAATTCAAACTTTAAGTAGTGAATAGAACAGGTGGAAAGATTAAAGCATTTCATACAGATCGTGGTGGTGAATATTGTTCTACCTTATTTGTAAGTTCTGTGAAGAGCATGGTATTATTCACATAAAAATCATTGCTTATACTCCTGAGCATAATGGTGTAGCACAGAGAAGTACTCATACACTATTAGAAATCGTAAGATCCATGTTGGCTCATGCCAACATTCCCACTAGTTTATGGGGTGTTTTATTATTGACTGTTACTTATATTTTGAATAGATTTCCAACAAAATCAGTTAAGATTATACCATATGAAGTTTGATTTGGAAGAAAGCCCAGTTTAAATCATATCCGAATTTGGGGTTGTGTAGCACATGTACTGATCATTGATCCTTTAAGAGATAAGCTAAGTTCCAAAACTAGAAGGTGTTTTATCATTGGATATCCTAATTGGTCTAAGAGTTACAAACTATACGACCTAGCTGTTAAGACAATATAGAAAGTCTGAATATCAAGCTCTTAGAAGATAAATTCAACTTTGAAAATTTGGAAAGAAAAAAGAATTTGCTCGAGGAAATTGATAACAATCAAACTGTTGAGGATTTGCAACCCTCTTTGAAGCAACCTACTGAGTCATACACCATCTCTAGAAGAAGAAAAGTATATCCTGAAGCCACTTGAAAGAGCTCAAGAGTTACTATCTGTCCTATTGGTGCAGAATATCATGTTTATAATGGTGAAATATGTGAAATCCTCATATTAAATGAAGATATACATGATCCAAATACCTTTTAAGAGGCTATGACAGATGTTGATAAGGAGTTGTGGCTAGAAGTTATGCACAAGGAGCTTTAGTCTTTTCATAAAAATAATGTGTGTACCTTAGTTGATCTTTCTCTAGATGCTTAAGTGATTAGTTGCAAATAGGTATTTAGGAGGAAGAAAAATTTCGAAGATATTGTTGAAAATTATAAAGCTCCCTTAGTTGCAAAAAGATGCAATCAAACACATAAAATTGATTATGTTGAAACATTTTCTCCAATTGCACGCATTCAATCAATAAGGGTCATACTTACTTTAGTTGCATACTTTGATTTTGAGTTGTACTAAATGGATGTGAAGACAACTTTCCTAAATGGCGAACTCGAAGAGGACATTTATATGGAGCAAACTGAGGGTTTTATGGTTCAAGGAAGTGAAAGTAAAGTATGTAAACTTAATAGATCTTTATATGATTTGAAGCAAGTCTATCGACAATGTAATATTAAATTTCATGAAAAGGTCACTTTTTTTGGTTTTATTCAGAATTTAGCAGAGCTTTGCATATATGTTAAGAAAGTGGGAGAATATATTATGTTCTTAACATTATATGTTGATGATATTCCTTTGGCTAAAAACACCATTAATCTTTTACTTGAGACAAAGAATTGGTTATTCTCTATATTTTAAATGAAAGACTTGAGAGAAGCTTGTTTTATTATTGGGATTAAAATCGTCCATGATAGAGCTGCACAAAAGATTTCATTGTTACAGGAGAGCTATATTACTTCTATATTTGAGAAGTTTGATATGACAATGTGCATAGAAGAAAAATTTCCATATATTCTTCTTTCAAATTGAGCAATGAGCAATGCCCAAAGTCTTATTCATGTTGTCTTGATCCTGAATAATATCCTTATACTTTTGTTGTGTGTAGCTTGATGTATGTTATGACTTATACTAGACCTGATCTTGCTTATGCATTGAATTTGCTTGATCGATTTCAGTCAAACCCAGGATATTCTCATTGGGAAGCTGTGAAGTGGGTTTTGAAATATCTTAAATGTACTAAGTCTTATGCACTTTCCTATGAGGTAAACTCCTTGGATATTCATGGTTATTCAGATTACAATTATCAGGATTGTCTTGATACCAAAAATTCTACTTCTGGATTTATCTTTATGTTTTGTGGGGCTGCTATTTCATGGAAGAGCATGAAACAAGAGATTGTTTCTCAATCTATCATGGAAGCTGAGTATATGACTATAAATCATGCGGCAAAAGAAGCATTGTTCTTGAAAATATTTATGAATGAGCTTTTTATAGTTCCATGTGTGGAACATCCTATTCAGATTTTGTGTGATAACCATCATAGACATATCAAGAAATTCAAAGTGTCATTTCAAAGCTAAGCATATAGAAGGGAGATTTCACTACATTCGTGATATGATCAAAAAGGGAGAAGCAACTATTGAAAAAGTTCCTTCTGTCGCAAATCTAGCAGATTCATTTACCAAGTATTTAAGCATTTCTATATTTGTTGAACATGTGAATAATGTGGAGCTTGTTGTTTTGTGATTCAAATCTCAATGGGAGCATTTTTTTTTATTTATATCTTGATGTGTTTGATATATGTAATTGATTCTCATTGGATTTGATATGGGACATATGTTGTTCTGACTCTGAGTCTAGTCTCACATTGTTTATACTTTTGGTGCATTTATTGATGGATTTGTGGGACGACATCTATCAGGTGCAAGGCTTATTTGTGAATCGAATAACTCAGGCCTATGGACATGGTAGGGGAATGGTCCTTAGAGACCCGTGGCAGTCACTGTTAATAGTAAGCATACTGTGCACTAATGAGCACCATTTGATTGTTGAATCCAATTTAGTTCTCTTGTCAGACCCAGTTTTGGTATATTGAAAGCAAACTATGAAGACCCGGGATAAATGTGTGATTTGTAATTGGTATACTCATGTATTATCCTTAAAAATAAAATTAAGTGGGAGATTGTTGGAATTAAAATTTTGTTTAAAGTTATTTTTACAAAACATTTATTTTAAAGCTTGTTTTGTTTTAAATTATTTTGAAGTCAAAAAAATTGAGTTTTATGGGCTTCCACTTAATTGAGTTGATCAAGGATATGAGTTTATGAGATTGAATTAAATTGGACTCAAATCCAATACCACTTACCTATGGCCAGAAAGTTAAGTAGTAGAGGGTCTGTCCAATAATTGGTTAGGTTAAATATATAACTCCAAGGTCACACGGTTGTCGTATCTTAGAAATCCTTTAACCTGACTGGTTTCCTTCGGTATACAAAGATTCGTACGATTGTGAGATCCTTGAGTTTTGAAATTGTTGAAGATTTTGGAAGATAACTATGCAAGATAATTCTTATTTACTTTACACAATTTATTATTTGTGTTTAAAAATCCACTTCAACAACAACGACCATAAAATCCCTTCGTTATGACAGACTGTTGGGTATTGTATTTAAGATTGGGGACTAGAATGAAAATAGGAAAACTTTGTACCTATATAAACCTAAGGGTGTGCATTCAATAAACAAGTTTGTCCATTTACAATTTGGTATCGGAACAAAATTCCAAACCCTACATCCATATTCGCAACATTCACTCCTGCCTCATTTCTCGCGTTGCCACCACCCCTCTGCTGTCGAGACCGGTCGAAAAACGTAACCCATGCTTTCCTCTTGTAGATCTGCCATCTATGAGGCCGTCTCCAGCCGCCTGCCGCGGCGTACAGCCGCCGCTGAAAAAATAAGGTATGCCTCAATTTTTGGCTATTTTTAGGAGCGTTCGGAGTTGGAATTGCCGGCTACCACCGCGATTGAGCTCGCCGTGACGAGAGCTTCTTGCAAGTGTAAGCACCCCTGCGCGTCACACCATGCGCCGCCGTCGCCAAAGCTCAGGAACAAAATCTTCATCTCGGATCGCTCGTTGTACCTATCTGATCAATTTTGGTTGATTTTCGTGCCATTTGATATATATTGGTATTTTATCGAATATGGTGAATTATTTGATTGGATTGATCGTATTTTCCTAAAATTGGGAATCCAATTAGGCATTGTTTGATGTTGTTTTGGATTGAGTATTGATGGTGGGGTATTGAGACATGTGGATTGTTTTGTGAATGTGTTGGAATGTGGGGGATCGTGTTATGCGAGTTGTGTTGTTGCTGTGATCGATTGTGATTGGAGCTACTGTGTGTGAAATGACAGGGACAGATGATAGTGCGTTTAAACAAGGATTAGAGGTTCTGAGGAACCTCAATCCTGAGGTGCTCGGAGCCTTGGCTGAGGTCATACAGGGAACGAATGCCTCAACCTCGGCAGTTGTCCCTGCCGCTGCTCCGATCAAACTTGATCTTCCATCAATAGTTTTGAAACTTGATAGATCGGTTACATATCTTAGCTGGTCCCGCAAGATTGAGACCATCTTAGTAGGGAGGAGCCTGGACAGCTTCCTGAGGGAGTGTGAGTCGGGGTGTGATATCTCTTCTACTACGGAGTGGAAAGTTACTCATGCTTCAGCTATGTATCTGGTTTTTGAACTCAATGATTGCATCTGTTGCTTCTACTGTGGATGGCTTTAGCTTGGCAAGTGAGATGTGGGCTAGTCTAAAGACCACCTATTCCGGAACTGAAAACCAGATGAGGGTATTCCAGCTTTAGTTGGAAATTGATACGGAGGTTCAAGGGGAAAAGTCTATTGAGGAGTATTCTATTTGTCTAATGTGATTGTGGGCTGAGATGGATTACTATGACCCTTGTCTAGCTGTAGTGACTCGAAATGCCAAATGCGTCAACGCTTTGAGAAAGGAAGAACTATGAAATTCTTGAAGGATCTGAATTCGATCTTCCACTCGAGGAGATCCGTTTTATAGTCTCAGGCCAAGATTTCATCACTGGATGAGGCTATTGCTGCTATGATTCAGGCATAAAGTGAGATGAGGATACACTCTATGCCGAGTGTAGTTTCGGGCATGAAGGCTTTAGCTACTACTAGTTCACGAGTGACTGGAACTCAGGGGAAGACTCGCAGTTGTTATCAGTGTGTGGCGGTTGGCCACTTGATGGAGTCTTGTCCGAGTATGTCCCATGAGAGAGATTCTGGAGGTAGAGGTAGATTTGGAGGTAGGAGAGGTGGTGGTTGAGGAGGTTATCGCACCAACTTGTTGGTGGATGCTGATGAAGATGAGACTATGGAGAGTACTGTGACCGTTGAGAAGGATTGAACATTCTTTGACGTACTCCAGAGGAAACTCAAAAGCGTGAAGATGGACACTGATAAACCTACCTCATCTAACTTCTCTGGTAACGTTGCTTTGGCCTCGAGTTTGACAGGTACGTATGACTCACTAGACCTGGAATCCTTTCCTACTGCTAGCTCTTCATATTGGATCATTGACTCTGAAGCCTCTGGACACGTAACGGGTTCTGCTAGGGAGTTCAGCTCCTATACCCCCTAGCAAATCCGTTGAGTGTCAAGATAGCCGATGGCACTTATCGGCCAGTGGCGGGTAAGGGTACAGTGCATTGTACCAACACATTAACTTTGTCTAAAGTTTTGCATGCTCCTTCATTTCCCGTTAACCTCCTCTGCATAAATGCCAATATTAACCAATTGAATTGTGCTGTATTGTTTGATATTCCTCATGTGATCTTCCTAGAGAAGAGGACAGGCAAGGTACTTGGGACTGGGACATAGGGTAGTGGCTTGTGGTACATGGATCGGAAGGGATTAGACTCAGCCCTTTCATCCATCATGGAGAGACCTGGAGGAGACAGTACTGTGGAAGACTTGATGATTCACCATAGTCAATTAGGTCATCCCTCATTTTTGACTTTGAGTCGACTTTATCCCCGCTTATTTTCTACAGTGAACAAAGAGAAACTAATTTGTGATACTTGTGAGTTGGGCAAGCATACCAGAAGTTCTTATGTTAGATCTGGTAGCAGGAGCTTGCGTATTTTTTATTTGATACATTCGGATGTATGCGGGTCCTTTCCCACAGTAACATTTAATGGATTCCGCTATTTTGTGTATTGATTATTGCTCATGTGTTACTTGGCTATACTTAATGAAAAATAAGAGTGACGTATTTGCCTGTTCTAAGGATTTTCATAAAGGAGTACAGACGCAGTACGGTGCAGTAGTGAAGGGGTTGAGATTTTATAATAGGATGGAATACACTAACAAGGCATTCACAAAATATTTGTCATCATAGGGTATTAAGCATCAAACTACCTACCCATACACACCAAAGCAAAACAGGGTAGCTGAGAGAGAAAATCGTCATCTTCTTGAGGTAACTAGAAGTATGATGTTCACTATGAATGTCCTAAAATATTTGTAAGGACAAGCAGTTTTTACAACCACATTCCTGATTAACCGATAACCATCTCGAGTGTTAGATTAGAAAACTCCATTTCATATCTGGAATGATACAAAAGGGGAACACTATTCAGTTGAGAACCTTTGGTTGTGTATGTTTTGTACAAGATAATAGACCAGGGGTTGGAAAGTTGAATCCAATGGCTATCAACAGTGTGTTCGTAGGATATTCTGTGACCCAAAAGGGTTATGTATGTTGGATCCCGATTGAGGGAGATTGGTTGTGAGTATGGATCTTATATTTCGGGAGAATGAGCTGTACTTCCAGCAGGGGTCCTCCTCACCTCTTGAGGGATCGCTTGATAATGCACGGCGAGAGGGGGAGAATAGTCATGACAGCAGAGATGAGAGTAGTAATGATAAGGGGACATGTGATCATATTAGTAGGAGACATTTTCATGTCCTTTTTCGACGAGTGAGTCAGATACCGTAGAGAGAGAGAGCTTTCAGCTCAAGGGGAGCCATTGTTGGTATATACGAGACACTATCCTCATACTCGATGGCAGAGGAGAGAGGAGACTAGAGAGGTTTCAGAGTCACTCGCACCGGTTCTATGCCCAAAGTCTTTGCCTGTTTTGACTCCGGGGGCACCTTCATCTTCATCTTTATCTTCAGGTGATACTACTCCTCTTACTGATATTCTGGTTCCTGATATTACTGTTAGGGACCACTCGCAGCAATGCAGGGGTTCCACAAAACAGATATAGTTTTCCCCCTGATATTTCTCATTCCTATGATATTGCTAACTCCATCTCTTACTCTCATATACTTCCTGAACA
Source organism: Pinguicula moranensis (assembly GCA_028565015.1). NCBI lineage: Eukaryota > Viridiplantae > Streptophyta > Magnoliopsida > Lamiales > Lentibulariaceae > Pinguicula > Pinguicula moranensis. The sequence continues at coordinate 11,037 of JAOWBN010160485.1, forward strand.
TGCATTGCATATTGGGACATTGGCTCTATTCTTAAGCGTTGGCAGGTAGCCAAGGCAGACTCGAGATGGAAAGCGACAATGATAAAGGAGCTTGAGGCCCTTACAAAGAATAAAACATGGCGTCTTGTGACACTGCCATCGGGCAAGAAGGCTGTTGGATGTAAGTGAGTGTTTACTATGAAGCAAAACCCCGAGGGTAGAGTGGAATGGTATAAGGCAAAACTAGTAGCCAAAGGATACAGCTAGGTGTATGGGATTGATTACGATGAGATGTTTATACCCATGGCAAAAATGAGCACAGTCAGAACCCTGGCCTCTATAGCAGTGAATAAAGGGTGGAACTTGCATCAGATCGATGTGAAGAATGCATTTCTTCATGGTGATATGGAAGAAGAGGTGTACATGGAGATTCCTCCAGGATTTGGCTCCTCCTCTTTCTCCACAAGCTGTGAGGTTCTGTCCCACATCGCTTAGGGACAAAGAATAGAGGCATGCAATGTCCATAATATGCCCAACCTCCTACCGTAGATATGCTTATACACAAGCCTGTCTCGCCTGTCATTCTTTCAACTCCATATGGAAAGTTCGCAAAGGTTTAAGATATAAATTTTTATTCGATACAATAAAAAAGTATTTAATATTTTTCATATGTGCGCCAGAGTTGCTGCAATTCCATCAACCTTCACCGGAGGTATAGATAGCGGCTCCAGTGACGGTAGCACAAATAGCTACCATCCGTTTGCACAACCCTAGGAAGTTCGCACATCCCTAGGAAGCTCGTACAACCCTAGGAAGTTCGAGAATCAGTTGCATTTTAGTACACTAGTCATGTTTTAGTATACAGTCATCAATCAAGCCTTGCTTCACGAAAGATCGTGCCATGATTTTCCTTGTAGGAAGAATTAAAATTTGCTAAATATATTTTTATCTATTTTTTGTTATATGTATATACATATGTATATTTTAAGAATATAAACTTCGGACTTAATTAAAAGTTCTATATGTAATAAAAATTGTAAAAATTATTCTTTAATAATAAAATCTGTTAAGAATCTTTAAATCATAATTTTATGTGTAATGTCGATTGCGTTCATTGTTTCTTAATCAATTAGTATCATATTTTAAAAATTTTGGGCGGCGCTTTAATTTATTATCATCGTAGTTTAAGATATTTGATCACCTAAAATTATTTAAGTATTTTTTAATTTATTTCTTATAGTATATATGTGTAATTTGGGTGGATAGATTTTATAAGTATATATGTATTTTAAATATCAGGAGGAGGGTGTGCCCGGATCGAAAACCTTCTGTTGTCTTTGCTTTCTTGAAATATCAGGGAAGGGATCATATCTACGTGTTTTGATTTTGGTCACTTTCTTCATTTCTCTTGTGTCGTTTTAAATGATTACAATTAAGTGGTGTTGTCAGATATGAACGCTTAAGAGTAATTTATTGCAATTGCAAGCTTCTTTGATATTAGAGCTTCTACTGAAAGCATTGAGAAAGAAATTGCTAGATGTATCACCATGGCAAAAGATGGGATCCACGCCGTTTAGTGATGAGCTAAGCCTTCAAGTGAAAAAGGATGGAGATTCTGATCAAGAGGTATCCAACTTACATATGCGGATAGATGATTCGCATGGTGAACAACTTAAGATATCATAAATGGTACTCTTTTTCTGATCAAGAAGAGACAATTGCAGAGATCTCAATAGCAAGCCCAATGGTGCAATTGTGCTATTCTGGGTCAAGTCTCAACCGGATATACCCGACTCAAGAATGGAATCATTTCATGATCAAAACAATGGCATCTGTGTAAATTTTATGTTTCTAGATAATCTTGGTCATTATTAGTTGCTCATATTTCTAGATCACACCTGATGTCTAGTATGGAAAAATCTATGTTGGAGATTGTGCAAATCCTGTGAAAGTATTAGCTGCAAATCCTCATATTCGTGTACTTTTATAACCATTAGATCAAAGAGATACTGATCGATTGAATTCATAGGATAATCTGCAGACAATCCATATTCTGCATATAGTGTATCATGTTTATCCATACAAGTTTTTTTTTTTTAAATTTTACTACACAAACATGCTCTGAAAATATACTCTCCACATATCCCATGGAACATCTCCAACAAGCATCCAATCCCCATCTTTTTCTTCATAAGTTGGCACATAGGAGGGTCCAACGTACTCCAAAAACAAATCTAAAATTCGCCGTAGAGCACCAAGGTGAATCAACTCTTTTTCTACAATTTTGCTGCCAATAGCCACCAGGACAGAGATGAAGTCTATAATCTCACATGCAACACTAGAATAATCGATCAGATATTTCCGAAGGAAGAATGAATTTCACTTAATGCAGATCATGTCAAATAATACAAAATACGAAGGGAAAATGATATAGACAAACATAATAAAACAATAGAAACAAAAGCAATCCAAACATTCAGAGATCGCATTAACACTGAGAGACACTTGTTGCATAATGAATGAGGATTCAACAAAAAGTCTACAACCATATATGCTATAGAATTTAGGAGTGTCCATATATTTTGCTGCAATAACAATGGGTAGCATAAACATGAAATCACCTTCAGACGATGCTTTCCTAGAGGAGGCTGCAGTTTGCAATATGTAGTTAGCAAGGCATGGTCCTCAGATGAAATATCTAGAAGCATGAGCAGATCCCCTGTTAATAAAAGAAATTGACCAAGACCAACATGACGCACAACTGGCCATAATTTTACTCCAGACCAAAGTGAGTAAAAGAAGTTCCATCTCTAAAAAAAAATTGTACCATGGTTTTTATGGCTGCCCATCTTCATTTGTTATGTCTTCTTCTGAGTCTATTTTGTCATCCTCTCCGCCTGTACAAAAAATGTTTCAAAATAACACATTTCTACAAAGAAAACTATAATAGAAGATCATATCATACCTTCATTAATGATGATACCTTTCCTCCGGTTTGTATTTTGAGGACAATTTTAGTTCTCGTGTTTCGCAAGCTTTTTGCAACACTTACATTGTCTTTTCTTCTTTCCGAGGTTTAACTCAAGGCGACTTTTGAATCTAAAAGATTCTGAATCATGAGCAACTTTTTTACACTCTCCTACTTTCACCTCCTTCTCCCTGCCTTTGGTTTGTGAAATGTTTGGATCTAGTAGCATTATTTCAGTTAACGGGCTTGAACTAATGGTTTCTGGCTCGTCGTACTTATTTGTACGATATGTCGTATCAAATGCAACTACGTCCCCGAAGTACTGATAGGATGTCCGTGATCTAGCATCCACCCAGAAGAAGTTGGTTGCTCTACTATTATCATCACACTGCATTGAATAATAAAACTGGGGATTTTGTGCTTACTTTTTCCTAAAATAAGTTAAGACAGCCCGTGCATCACCCACCTCTAGCTCCCCGTGTCTCACATCTCTCAAGTGGTTGTAATAATCTCGTTTACCAAAACCCAAATTGTCACCACCAAATATAGACGGGAGTTTCGAAACTCCCGTTTATATTTTTTTGTGAAATGCTTCGGTTAAATCTTTTACCACTGTTGGCATATTTCTGTTGGACTTCATCTTCATTCACTTGTATGGAGTAACTGGTTTATGGTTATGATTATTATTGAAAGACGTTACCTTCCACTTTAAACTATAACTGTTTAATGTGATCCGAAAACTTGCGGGACAGACACTTTTGACGGTTGATCCAATTCTTTTTCTCTTATTCATCCCATCTTCATTCTCAGTTCTTTTGGGTGCATGCTTTCCTTGATGTACGCACACATATACTTTGCTAGTGACCTCATTGGAGCATTGTTTTGTCTTATATGAAGATCGTATGTGTGTCCAAAACCCTTGTTGTCTATCGTACTCTACGTAATAGTCTCCTGCTTCTTCAAAGTGTCAAACAGCATCCCCTCATATGGTTTTTCTAGAGTTTTCAATGGGATCAATTCAGCAGAGTTCAAGTTAACACCTTGACTAACTCCCAATGGATCTTCCTCCGCCAAATTAATTGCAGCTGCGAATAATTTTTCAAAAAAAATAAGAAAGTAAAGTAACCGAACACAATAACTATTCAAGATTTAACTTCTAGACCAAAAAAATAGCATACCTGCCATGGTAAGTGTTTCACTCAATGGATCAGATGAAAGAGGAGAGGTCATGCCCAAATAAAGTTTAGTAACGGAAGTAAAACTTTTGCAGCCTGCTTCTCAACTTCAAACAAAGCTTGCGTCTCAGCAAAAACTTCAAGACGCACAAAGCGATTCAGGCTCAATGAAGAAGAGCACAACGGAGTTTTTCATCTCCATACTTAATATTAGAAATCATGATATATTTTTTTACAAAAGACAATGCAGAAGCGAAACCAAGAACCAACATAATCACGTTTGGCAAGTATACAAAGAAAAGTAAGCAATCCAAATTTCTAATCACGTTTTGACACTAATACAAAACGTCAACCTCTACGTAATCGTTTGGTTGCTCAAGATAAGGTGGAAGGATGAAAAGTCAAGACTCAACTTGTTCAAGAAATGGTATCTGAGCAGCTGGAAATAAATAAACAAGATGTTGGAGAATCAAGCAGAATGGACCTGACGGAGAAAGAAGTGAATAACAATGAGTTGCAGTTAGTTCAAACCGAAGCTTTTAGTGATACTCTCGATGCAGCAATAACAATGTGTCCTTCTGTTAATGCTAATGTTTACTCTCAATACGAAATCGAAATCATCCGCAGCAACCCTAATATACATCAACAGAGGGCAAAATAATACCCTAAATCAGCATTTGTGTCCAAAACGAAATCGAAATCGAAAACGAAAATGGAAATCTCAATACGAAAGCTTCCAAAACGAAAATCGAAAACCGAAAATCAAAAACGAAAATATGAATCCGAAATACAAAAACGAAGCAAATTTTTCTTACTCTCTCACCAGCGGGCGTCGATGAGGATTGTAGCTAGGGTTCGCGATTTTTGTTACTCTCTCACCGGCACCGGAAGAGGACGGTTTCGATCCGGGCACACCCTGGTTCCGTCGATTTGGCCCGAATGAGAATGAAGGAGATGAGACGCGATGAATGGAACGGGTTTAGTGGGTTAATCCTGGCCTTCCATTCTATTTAAGATAGATGGCCAGGATATTGTATGCATATCAAGTCCTGGATGCTCAAGTGGTGAGCAACTAAACCTCACAACTATAAGGTCCATGGATCGATACCCGCCTGGATCGCAAAACGGAAACAGCCTCTTTGTATAATTATAAGGATAAGGCCGCGTACATCAGACCCCCAGACCCCAACTTAGTTGAGAATATACTGGGTAAAGTTGCTTAATGGGAGCTACTGATCTCTCCCGTCTAAATATTTATGCAATGAAATAAAAAAAAAAGATAATAAATTAGGAAATGCAAATTAATATAATACTAATAATGTGCGACCAACACGAAAATTGCAAATTGAAACAAAAGCTTTTCCTCTGGTTTTCCACTTTTCCTTTGCGTTTGGTCCACCTTGTGCAGTTTCAGTTTCAGTTTCAGTTTCAGGCGTTGTGTTTGATCCAGCTTTTCCATTGATATAATCGCCCCTTTAAAGAGCTAGATTTCTCCAATTATGAACCTCTGTTCACATCTTACATCATTTACATGGAAGTCCGAGTTAAAAATAGCTACGACAATGTCCTACCAGGAGATAGGCACTGCAAGTCACATTTGCAACTCACTTTTAGAAAGCATCATCCTGGCAAAAGCGAAGCTCTCGATAGAATTCTGCAGCCACACACACATGTAGAATTGCAATGAATAAATTGGCAGATTCTGAGATGCCTCGATTAGGAAGATGAGCGAAATTTAGATAGGGGTAAAGTGATCTTTGTAAATAACATATTATGTATATTATTATTATTTTTTAATAAAATTTTAACTTTCAAAAAATCAAAACAAAACAGGAGATGAGGAATTCCAAATTTTCCAAAAAACAATAGATACAACTGCAGGTGTTCAGAAGCTGGCAGTGCAGTGCATCTCCCTGTTAGCACACACTTGCAAGTGCAACAAGAGTGTGCTCCTAAGCCAAAGACAAGTTTCAAACTTCAAGGTGCAAAAAATCCTTAGCTGTTCTGTCTAACAAAAGAGTCTGGTTTACCTGCAAATTGCAGCTGATATCTGGAATGGTGCATCTGTCCTTCTCAACTCATGCAGTTTCATAGGAACCCAATAGACGAAAAATGATCTTGGATTGCTTGGAATCAACACCAAATAAAATACACAAACACCTATAAAGGAACACTTATACCCGTTCATCGATGGGGGAAAAAATGACTACCATGTTATTTTCCCCAGTTTTCAGAAACTTCTACTATTTTTCTGGCTGAATATATATGTACAATATCCGGTAGGGAATAAGAGCGACAACTGAATGACCGAACCTGGAAACATCGAATTAAACAGCATGAGTCTCAAAAGAAAAGGTTGAGATTTTAATATCACCAGAAGACATATAGGTAAGAGGAAACTAACCTGAGAAAATCTATGTTCCTCAAATATGTTGCCATATCTGGATGTGACACCTGGCCGAACTTGGTTAATACAAGTTAGAGAAGAGTTAGAGAAGCAGTTGCGTGCTCCTTGTTTTGAGTGGCAAAATAACTTATGGCAACCCCATAATTTGGTAAGGGAGATGATGCTGTCTGAAGTTCCACCATCTCCAAGCGATTAAATAAGGCCAGGATCAACTGAGCACAGGTCATTTCAGTAATAACCGAATTATGCTCCGCGCATAATTCTTAACAAAACTATCAATCCAACTTAGGAAAGAGATAGAGGCCTTTATTCTTGAAGAAACGCAGCTTATGTAAAATAATGAAAAATGGGTACTGTGAACTCGAGATCATTATATGGGTTTTAAGGGTGGAACTCAGGATTCGGCTTGTAGAACGACGCCCTGTGAATTTCTCTCTGACTGAATCAAATTGAAAAAAGAGAGCCAACATCGGCACCATAGAGACTTAGCAGCTTTCACGACTAATTGCTTCCATTGCTACTCGAACAAGGCGCAATAAACCCTCGACATCATGGAAGTTATAATCAAGCGCCTTTCTCAGGGAAGAGATAACCCCCTTATGTGAGCTTTCTGCAAGTCTTGAAGTAGCTGCCGCAGAAGCGAGTCCCAATTTTCTCGAGGCTTCCATTGCAGAGTTAACATTCTCTGCCTACAATGTTAATTCAGACGTGTGAAACACCATAATAAATTTTTGTAGCATGCTAGTACATAATTTCAAGACGACCTTCTATTCCAGTTCATTTAGCTGCTTATAGGATCCATCCAACACATGCTCTCAACAAAAATATCTGATATGAACAGTTGAATACTACTGATACTTACAAATTCCAAAATACGTAAGAAACCAGATCGATTCCGT
>JAOWBN010160596.1:0-18461 GCA_028565015.1 Pinguicula moranensis
TTGAAACATAAGCAAGAATCTGCATTTGGTGCCAAAATTGAAGCGAAATCAGAAAAGAAAATATACACGATCAAAAGAAAAAGGAACAATTGATGATTCTATTCAGCATTTATGATTTCTAAACTTTAAAAAAGTGCTATTCGCTGTAACTCTACACCCCAATGATTAGAATGAATGAAACTGGCTTTTAAAAAGTAAGGAATAATCTTTGTAAATATTATCTATCAACCAAAAGACCCCCTTCAATCCTTTAATTCCATTTGCAATAGATCAATTCAGCCATGCACTAAAACGGATCAACCAAGAACTAAATTTCCAAAAAGTTTCAAACTTATAAATTAAACTTGTCCAAACGTCAGCACTCTCCTTAAAGTGCATAGCAGTCTAATACATTGACTTACTTCAGTTCCAGCTTTTAGCTTCAGAATCTTCTTAGCCACAGCACCAGCTGCAACTCTTCCAATGGTTTCTCTTGCAGAAGACCTACCACCACCCTGTATTTCCATAAATGCATTGATAGAAATCAAAAGATTGAGTAAGGTTATAGATTTTTAATGTCTAGAAGAACTGCTAAAGTAGACTACTATGTTCAATTTTTTTTACCTGAACGGATCTCACACCATACTTGAAATCATAAGTTGCATCTGCATGGGATGGCCTATATGCTTGCGACATCTCACTGTAATCCTGGAAAAAAAATCCAGAAAAAGTTGAACTTATTAAGGAAAGAAACATGGCACATTATGTTCTCTTGCTGGGTTACAAATAACTGTTTGGAAGGTTTAGGAATTTGAGCATTCGCACGAAATTTTGAAATAAAATACCGCCAGATATGCCACAGAATGCACATATTTTGAGAATTCAGACCATAAAATAATCAAAATGTCGAAGTAAAATATTATGTCTGAATAACATGGCAGCAAGAACATGAACAAATCAAGAAAGATCAATAGCATTAAAGTTTTATAACATGAAATTCTATTTACTCACAGGCCATTTTTCTATCCACCCTTTACTCCTTCTGGATCCTACACAATGAAGCAGCAACAAAAAAGATAATATGATTACTCACATGTCCTCGCTGATCTGTATTTGGCACTTCTACCTTGATTGGAGATCCAGTAGTAAACCCTGCCAAGACAAATAAATATATTTAATCATATTAACCGCCAAACAAGTCCAAAGGAAAGTGCCTTCCACCCTCTCCAATCCCACAAGTAAACAAATACAGAGATACATTAATGCAAACTGAACAATGACTAACCATCAGCGATTCCCGATGCAATTTTGCATGTGTCAGTTTCTTTTCTGGGAGTGGTGATTCTGCTTTGTCCTGGTCTCCTAACCGTGACAAGACCATAAAGCCAGAATCATCAGAAGGTGAGCTTATCACTAAAGCAAACAAACTGATTGACACTCCTTTCAATTTTTATCTTCCTACGGAAACAGATCCACAACATGGGCAGTGGAGAGGCAAAAAGAAAAACTTCCTTTTTTCCTTTTTCGCTTAGGAAAAAAAATTGTTGTACCTTCTATCAAGATCAACTTGAATGTCGGCTTCAGTGAGAGGAAGTCTAGGCGGGCATCCATCAATCACACACCCCACACCTCCACCATGAGATTCTCCAAATGTTGTAACACGGAAGTGATTTCCAAATGTGCTTCCGGAGGCTTGTACCTCTGTTGATAAGAAAAGTACTTTTCATGCCCAACACTATTCAGAATGAAGAAATTAGTGCACTTGTTCCAATTACCAGTGTCATGCAAATATTCTTCTCCTAGAAATTTCTTATTGAAGTAAACCTGTTAGTCAACTTCTTCAAGGAAGCTAATTAACCAACCAACCCACCGCCCACCCACCAAAAAAAGACTTCCTCAAGGAAGTTTTAAACATTCGTATTGGGCAGCTCTCTCAGCTGTTTTTTGCAGACAAAAATTCAATAGTTGGAATTAACAAGCAACATATGTTTATATTGTTCACCTCTTGCTACTCCATAAAACTCTTGCATATTCATTTTTTAGGATCTGATTGGCCAAACTATTACCTTCTGATTGAGACAACTCTAAAGTTATTGTTCAAGTATTTAACAGGATATATAGCCATTGAAACCAATATAATGTATATGACCCAACAAATATACCCAAATAGAGTAGTAAGGACAAAAACTTTGCAATTTTTTTTCAATTGTCCAGTATCTTTAACATGAAGCATATTCAAATTTGACAATATCCACTTGTATGTGCAGGCGCCGTGTCTATTGGTCTTATTAGAGAATACAAACCCGACGTTTTAAGTAGCATTAAGTGCTCAATCATTCCATTAAAGTATCGTATCAACGCCTATGCTAAGAATACAGAACAATGAAAAGACCGACAGAAACTTCCACCGATAACCAAAGCTTCCCAATTCCCCTATCTTGCAGCCAAGCTCGTCAGTGATTAAATATCAAACAAAGGAGCAAAATCTGAGCAGTACGAACGAAAGATCAAATATAAATTAATATACAAAACCACACTGACGCATCTATTGAGCTTCACCAACAATGCCAGAACCCAATTAATAACCGGACATACGAATTTTCATAACTAAAACCATCAATCCAGAACCATACCGAGTCGCTTATACTGCGGCCGACGAACTGGTATCTGAAGGCTCATCGATGTCCCCACAGCCGGCGATTGCAGGGATCCAAGTCGTGTGGATCCATCAGAAGAAGATGCAGCTACAATGAAGTGTTTGGCTGCGATGGACGATGCCATTTCTGCGTTCAACGAGTGAATGGGAAGAGGAAACCGAAGAGATTACTGATTGAGGGTGGGTGAGAAATCATATATGTACTGTTGTATGCAATAAGAGGATGGTAGAGGAAAATGATAGGAAGGGGGTTGGTGTAGGAACCAACACAACTGGTTCGGTGAACTGAATCGAGACTGTGACCGCAGTATGGAAATCGAATTCGTCTTGGGCTAACTATGGGCCGGTGAAGAATTTTATCTGGGCCTTTGTGAAAAAAGGCCCAATTAAAGTTCTAGTGGAGTATTGTTCTACAGTCTACACAGCTTCTTAAAAACAACTTATGGCTTAAAATACATAAAATTTACTCTTTTGATGTTTTAGAAATTAATTTATGTTTATTTTTCTTTAATTTTAAGCTGTGAGAACTATTTTTAAAAAGGTTGTAGTTAAGTTCAAATAATTCTCTAGTAAATCTGTTTTAAACTATTTTCTTGGTATTTAAGCCTTTGTTTAAAAAACAATACAAGCTAATCAAAACAATGTCTTCTGTAGGTTGGTTGGAAAATAGTTGTCACACGTTTATTTAGTAAATTAACCATTAACCTACTTATAATACTAGATTAGGGATGGAAACATTGATGCTAACCATTATTTATTGTCTTTATTACATGTGTTAGCTATGTATAATATAAGGTGAATATTCCCTCACTTTATTAGTGCTATATTTTATTTTATTATATTATACATCATTTCCATTTGAATAAAGGGGAGAACTACACTTCACAAATGTGAGGTAAAGGGATTAGGGTTTTAGGGTTTAGGGTTTAAACCCTAAAGAGATCGATACCCATCTAGGTCGCAAAACGGAAATGGTCTCTTTGTATAATTACAAAGATAGGGCTGCGTACATTAGACCTTCCAGACCCCAGCTTAGCTGAGAATATACTAGGTAAGTTGCGTTGCGTTCTCCCCTTTATTCAAAATAACCCCTAAAATCCGAGTTCTTTCTATGTCTAGTGGATCACCGAATCTCCTTTATGAGTTCAGTTTAAAGTCTGAACTGAACCCCAAGCAAAAAACAAAAGCAAACACTTTACTTTTGTTGGGCATGATGCAGAGACTTACTTCACTGCCCTTTGTCTAGGCAGAGAAGAATTATGAAACACGCAGAAATTGAAAAAAGTAACACAAATGACAAACCAAACCCTTGGTCCCTGGGATTGTGTTGATTTATCAAGAACCCCCCAACCTATTAACTACTCTAGTCGAACGAAGCTGCTAAGTAGCCCTACGTTTTGACCCCCCAAAGACCAACGGATCCAGATCTAATAGAACATTACGGCAGTCGGCACCGAACCTCTGCGATTCGTTTCTCTTTTTTACCAGCAACTCAGAAAATTTATTTCTTGTGTCTACTGTTTTCAACTTTTCAACTCAGATCGCTGCTTGAAATGTCCACAAAAGCCCTAATTATAGTCAGATAGGTCATCTGAGTAATGGGAGTGAGTGATCTTCTGTTCGTAGTTGGTCAACAAGGGTGGCGACTGGCAGCAAAAACAGTTGCCAGTTGAGGCCTGAGGATGTGTTACCTCTATTTTAGCAGGAATTGTAATTTTTAGGGCACCCTTTATTTAACACATTGATTATGTGAAAGTTTTGTTTTGCTGAAGAAAAAAAATAGATTTCTACACTATTTTCTAAGAAATGTACGAGCATAGAGGATGCTGAAATCACACCCCACCACTACAAGATAGAACAAGTCACTGCTTCTTGAAGAACCCCGGAAAATCATACATGTAGGGTATGTATGTAATGCTTGCATTCCTTTTGTTTATGGTGATGGTGCTGAGTGTGTGTGTGTGTGTGTGATTAGGCCTTGCATCCCATCCTGCACTGGTTGTAACTTTCATGGCGACTGTTTGCTTCATTACACAGATGGCAGCGCAGATGGTCATGGTGGAGAAGACGACAGCAGAATAATTGCTACAGGATTAGGGTACCTTTTAAACTTCTCGGAACTGACACCCACATGTCGGACACTGGACACCTCAAAGAATAATAATGGCTTATCGTAGACAAGACAGCTAGAAAATATCAGTTTCGAGTGGAAGGGAAAGCAATTAGAAGTTAGTTTAATAGGAGATTAGGAGGAGGTTATTAACAACAAAAAACTGAAAAGAATACACATTAATTAAAAAAACTGAAAAGGAGAATATCATAAACGAAAAATGATATAGGGCACGAATTTTTAAGCTCACGAATCGCAAGAATAAGATAAAATGATCATTTTGCCCTCGTGTTAAACACAGCGCCCATGTGCCCCTGTTTAACACAGGGGCAAAACGGTCATTTTGCCCCGTTCTTGCGATTCGTGCAATTAAAAATTCGTGCGCTATATCATTTCTGATCTTAAACAGTCAATGCGAAGCTAATACAATTCATTGGAGATCCCTTGCAAATTAATAAAAGTGCATAAACACCACACAAACTGAATTTACTTATTTTAAACATGTCTTAAATAGTCAAGGTAAATACATACAAATATACAACATATTATTCATGTCAGTCATTTGATTTAAACTAATTAGGGCATGCACTGTATAAATACGAGAAAAATTAGAATGCGGTAAAAAAAAATTAGGGCAATCATCAAGACCACAATGAATGAATCAATCAATCCTTTTTTCCAGGAGATTGATGAATCCAATACTGACTTAAGATTCTATCCCTAACAAGACATACATTAGAAGAATATGAGAAACCTTAAATCAAACTTCCAAATCTCAAATACAAATACAATGCGAGGATAATATATATATGCTTGGCTCCTCATACGCCATCCACAGAGTGCCATCGAATTCTACTGAGGGGCTCCGCGTATGGCATACAGGGAGCCAGGCATATACAAGACATATAAACTTTCTACTATGTGTATAAAAGGAGATCTCCTCATCAGCTCCATGCAATATCAACACTGTGAAATGGAGTGTTCTCAGGAAGAAGAATAGGGTTTGTGAATGTGTTTTATATAGACTTCAAATTGGATAACAAGGACAAATTCACCCCACAAGACCTTTTCAAATTTTGAAGAGCAAAAAAATACCCGCACGCTAAACACATGGCTGAAGACAAGCATCACCACAGAATACACAAAACCTTACCCAGTGCGGAGAGAAAGGAGGAGGAGGGTTTTTCTGAGGGGATGTAGAAATTCTATCGCCTTCTAAATATAGGCAGTGGAGTGGAATGGAGTGGGTATGATTTTTATCAGAAATGATATAGCGTACGAAATCCCAGCCGCACGAACCCAAGAGAAGGGGCAAAATGACCATTTCGCCCCTGTGTTAAATAGGGATGCTATGTTTAACACGAGGGCAAAACAGTCATTTCGCCCCTTTTCTTGCGTTTCGTGCTCTGGGATTTCGTCTGCTATATCATTTTTCGATTTTTATTTCCCATTATTTATTTATTTATTTATTTATTGTTTATTGTTTTTATATGTTAGTCTTCACGCAATTTCCTAAGCAGAGGTTTGAAATCTTCTTTTTTTCAGGGTCGTAAAGCAAAATTTGCTTTTTTCTTCTGAAGCGCATTTGTCTTGGAGCGTTTGGACATGGATTCCTCATCCTCTAGACTCACAATCAACTTTGACAAAAGTAGAAACAAATCCAGGGAGTTAGACCTAATTACGAACCCTACCCAGAGGAAATTTGCAAACTAGGGTATAGAATACAACTGTAGAATTATTCAAAACTCAAATACTGCTTGTGCTTAGATAGAGATTGTTTGATACGGTTTTTTTTAATACAATACAACTGTATAATTATTCTGCAGATTGAAGAAACCAAATATAAATCCATTTATAAGTAACGAGAAACTAAAAAATATAGGGAGAAATCTTTTGAATCCAAAGAACATAGAAAGATGGAAGTGTTAGTGTTCAATCTTCTACAAAATCTATTTTTTCATTAAGGGTGTTATAATCATTTAAGAACGTAATTTTTTTTAAATTATTCTTTAAAAAATAATTTATTTATTTTTCTGATTAACCTAATTTTCCCTCCTCAATAATCTGATTTTGTTGACCAAATTGTCCGAATTAATTTATAATTTTCCTCTAACGCGTGGCACTCTTATTCCTCGATTCAAAAAAATCTAATAAACATCCTGTCATGATTAAAATTCCCCAAAATGATGTTTTGTGGGGCCCATGTTCCTCCCCCACCCCCCTGTACCACTCGATGGTATTGTAAGTAGGTCCGTGTATAGGCACTGATCTTGCCTGATCAGTGCATGGCAACTTCGAACACGTCTAACCTTATTTTGATGTTCCTTTTGAATGGTCAAGATCGAAATAGAATCTTAGGCTTGAAAAAAAACAAAAGGAACGATTACACCTGCAGCTGCAGTCTGCAGAGCTACTAATTATTAATTAGTATGGTGAACCGTGACTACTTAATAGATAAATAAGGGTTTGAAAGATCAATAAAACTAAGTACAAGCTTATGTATCTGGAGAAATGATATAGCGCACGAAATCTGTGCCGCACGAACGCAAGAAAAGGGGTAAAATGATCGTTTTGCCCCTGTGTTAAATAGGAATATTGTGTTTAACACGAGGGCAAAACGGTCATTTTGCCCTTTTTCTTATATTCGTGCAGCACAGATTTCGTGCGTTATATCATTTTTCATGTATCTGAAGGCTTTGTGCCGAATTATTTGGAACACACATCAATCGAAGGAAGAGGTGATTGGATTAATACCTAATCATAAGTCATTTATTGAAAAATTAAATAAATCACTGCGTTAAACCAGGTCGTGATGATGCACAGCATAATCCAATTAATTATCCACAGAAAGAGAGAAAAGTTTCACATGACTGACATCACGATGAAAAAAGTCTATAAGTGGATGCGTAGATCAAGAAATGGCAAATTAGGTTTCATGTGTTATGTAGCTGTTTTCCTAATATGTTTACAGAGAGTTTAGAAATTTGACAATAGGCCAAAGATAATATACAACTATTATAATAGTGAGTAAATGATGGAATACTTATCGTTGAAGAGTTGTCCCAGTGGAAGATCACCTGACCTTGAAGCTTGCGTAGAGGTTAGGAGTTTGAATCCCTCCCAAACCATCGACGTTCATAATACGTCAGGCCACGATCGCGGGTCTGAATATATACGCCTCTTCAACCTGAGATTTAACTGGTCCATTATTGGGGATTGATGGAGCATGACCCCGAGGATATAGTCCTTTTCAATCTGAGATTTAACTGGTCCATAACTGGGGTCACTGGATCATAGCCCCGAGAATATAGTCGGGTGTTCATTCGAACACCGGATACCTGATAGATATAAAAAAAAAAAAGATGGAATACTTCTCATAATTAAAATTCAACACATGCTTAACGCTTCCCCTATCTTTATTTTTTTTCTTAATTAAATTTATAAGAAGCTGTACGGCTTGTATAACTTGTACCTTGTCATGATTTGGATGGATCGATGTGATGTGATTGGTCGAATCAACTCATATTCTAAATTTAGCCAAGGTATTCTTTCTTTGTTAATATTTTAATTTTGTAAACTATTTGTTTTTCTTTCAACGAGTCCAATCAGGGGTTCTAATAACTTGACCCAAACCCATGTGACAGAAATTGTAAGAGGAAAAAAAGAAGAACCCGACCCGAATGAAGGCATCCAGTGTGATGATGGAATGAAATCAACCCTAGATTCATTGTTAACCAACCAATCCCGAGGTGGGCCCTTCATGTCTCCAGACATCATAAGGAAACTATCTGGCTCTGCCACATTTAAAGTGAGAAAAAACAAAAAACAAATCATAATTTATTTTTATCGTGAATTCATAAGAAATGGACAAACATCTGTTAGGTCAATAATTGCTTAGAAATCTATCTTTTGGTAGTGTCACAACACATTAATAAACAAATACACGAGAAACATTATTGTGGCATGGGAGAATTGAGATTCACTTGTTTTTTTGATAGTTAAATATTTATTAATAGTCAAATGGCTTATTAAAACAGTACATGATTATCGAGTAATAGCATCCCCTAAACTCAAATTGATGTGGGGCTCAACTCGTCCTTGCATCAGTTTAGCCTTGTCATAACCAATATCGATTGCTATATGCAGTCATACAATCATCTAAAAGTATTAAACAATATAAGAACGGGTATTTAAACCAATCTCCACAGTAGTGCCCCTAAAAATTTTGTTTTGAGGCCGAGATCTATTGTCATGTTATAAGAATCGAGATTCGCTTGTTAGCATGAATATAACCGGTTTTTGGCTCTGTTCTAGATAAATCAGCACGGATTATTGATAAAGGCTACTGGAATGGGACTATATGAATATATGGTTGTTGAGCAGAACAAAGGCAAATGTCCCACACGGGTTTGAGAGAATGAATTGGATGGATTTATATAAGTTGGACCAACATTTAATTGATAAGAGGCCTTTCGGGGGTAAAAATCCCGAGAGCAAAACCCTAAATCCTAAAACCCTAAACCCTAATGGATAGAAACCAGAATGGGGAATCATGGCTTAACCTTTTCAAACTCATGATCATTCAAGGATGAAGAAACAACACTTTAGGACCATGTATTATTACAGTCTATGTATCTATCTTTCCTCATGCCTTATAATCCTTGTCCCAGACGGTTTAAAGAAGGACAAATTTGAGAGTTTAAATTAGATTCTATATCACAAAAATGTGTATTTTTTTTATTCAAGAAGGCACAAAAGGTTATATATAGGATGTTGGATAGAAGTGTACTTGGTGTTAAAATCATAATTAGTAGGGATGTTATTTTAAAAGAATCTGAATTTCCTTGTTTACCAATTACTTTGATACATCAATTGTGGTGGAGTCTAGGGATACTCCAAATGAGGTGGAGTTATTTAGGTAAAATTGAACCTGAAATTGAACAAGTTGAACAAATTACACAAACTGAGGATCCTGAAGAAATTCAGGAGGCCTAAAAAATAGGCACATCCCAACCCTCCACATTGGACATTATTGCTTTAAGTAAAGGAACTAGATCTAGGAGACCACCTGCAAGATATGTAAATTTTGCTGAATTACTTGATTATACTTTTTCTGTTGGTGATAATTCTAGCATATTTGAACCTGAAACTTATAATGTTGCAATTACGTGTGAAAGTGCTAAAAATTGAAAACTTGCTATGTTAGATGAAATAGAATCTATTACGAAAAATCAGACTTGGATTTTAGTTCCTAAATGTTGAAAAAAAGGGTAGGTTGATAAGTTTGGTAGATACACCCAGATAGGTTGGTGAAAATGGTAGGTGGCCATCCATACGTATGTATTCTGTTAGTGTATTCTACGGTCTATGTATCAAAAAAGATGAAGAAATGTATCAGATCAATTCACATCAAGTTCCAAGTTCAGTTTGATTTCAACAATGTATCAGATCCATGAGATCCATTGTCCACTATTGTCCACTGCCGCCGTTCGTCGCTGCTGCCATTATCCAATGCCCGCCGCCGCCCACCACCACAAACTATACCAGCAGAACCGCCTAACCCTCCTCGTCACACTGGTACAAGCAGTTTCTTGAAGTATGGACGAATCCGGCCAAATCTAACCTTTTTCGCCACGTGTCTCAAAATTTTCCGGTGAATTCCGCTGCCGTCCGACATCTCCTACTCCGGCAAACACCACCAGTGGATTCGTGCCGCCGAGATCATGCCGGGCATCTAGTCCACGTGCCTCACCGCCGCCACGCATCGCCACTGCCATGCGCCACCGTACCGTTGCCGCCGCTTGGAATACAGAATCTTCAGTTTGATTTCCTCTACACATTGGTGCTATTGGTTCGTTTATATGCATTGCAGATTGTTACTTATATGTGTTTTTGCGCAATTTAAAATTTGTACTTTATCGATAAAATTGATATTATGTGGCTAATGCGCTACTCTGGGTTCAGAGGCGGGAAGAGTGTGATGTGTGGAAGATTGGAGTTTATTTTTTAGATTATTGATTGTGGTTGTGCTTGGCGTTGTTCGCAATGACGGAATGAAGTACCAGTGAGAAAGCAGGGTTAGAGGAATTAAGTGCGCTCAACCCTGAGACCCTCAAAGCTTTGATTGGTTTGGTTCAGGGTATGGGTACATCCTCTTCTATGGGGTAACCAAAACTTGATCTACCACCTATTGACTTGAAACTTGATGGCCATGCAACCTACTGTAAATGGGCTCTACGGGTTGAGAGGGCCTTAGAGAGTAAGGAATTACGAGGCTTTCTAGACAAAAAGGAATGCAGTGATACTACGAACACTTCTAAATGGAAGTCCACACAGGCCACTTTATGTGTGTGGTTAATGAATTCAATGACTCTTGAGATCTTCTCCTCAGTGGGGAATCTCAAGGTTGTCAAGATTATTCTGGCATGAAAAATCAGTTGAGAAAGTTTTAGATTCGATTATAAATAGATACCGAGACACAGAGAGGTAAACTTACGCAGGAATATACTATTTGTCTACAACGACTATGGGCATCTTTGGAACACTTTCAATCCCTAGCAGGCTGTTCTACTGACTGTCCCAGTCAGAAAGTTTGAGAAGAAGAGAAGACAATGAAATTTTTAAAAGATGTAGACCCGATCTATCATACACGTCGATCGATCTTGCTGGGTCAGCAGACTATTCCACCTCTGAGTGAGGCCATTGCTGTGATATTAAAGAAGGAGACCCGACTTCAGCTACATGAGACTGAGCCTGTCGTAGGATAAGAGGCTAAAACTTTAGTCATTGCCGGTCGTCAACTGACTGAGACTCGTAGTTGTTATCAGTGTGGTGAGCCTAGATAATTGATGGAGGCTTGTCCCCAGCCGATGAGAGACTTTGGATGGAGGGGACATGGTAGAAGCGGTCGCGATCGAGGAGGCCGGAGAGTTGGAGCAAGGAATGGAGGACGTGGGAGGCATCGTACCCACCTGACTATGGAGATAGAGGAAGATGAACTCGGAGGAGCAGACGACTATCCACCCACTCTACCAGATGCGTCCGACAATGTTGCTCATGTCGTAGCCCGAGCATAACCCATAATCAAAGAAGTCCATGAAATGACATCTTTATGTAGCATCTCATCAAATAATTTTTTCGCTTCAACTAACTGGCCAAACTTTGCAGCAGCAGCAACAGTAATCATGGCATTCCAAGAGACTCTATTCTTCTCAGTCATCCTATCAAAAAAGCTCTGTGGCAGTACAAAGGATCCACGATTCCCATACACATCAATGAGCATATTGCCCAGATAAACATCAATTTGAACACAATTGTTGTCTATACATTCCACCAAAGAATCAACAAGTTTAAACTCATCTAAATTGTTACAAGCTAAAACAACTTTCACTAGAGTCACCGCATCAGCCTTCACATTTTACACCCTCATCACATTGAAAAAAGCCCGAACCTCATGGTACTTTGCACAATGACTATATGTCTATATGCACATAGCAACGAGTTCCAAGAAACCAAGTCCTTGCCATCCATTTCATCAAACACTCTCCTGGAAGACCCCAAATCACCACAAGAACCATACATATGAATCAGAGAATTCACAGATAGAGATATGACCCGAACCCAAGTTTCAAAACTCAAACATCCACCCTTCTTCCATATAAAACATCCGAAACTCTACAACAAGTTTTGCACAAAAATATAAGAGTAAGATTATCAACACTCACTCATTCTATCAAACAAGCCGAGGGCACCCGTAGGACTACCACTCTTCAACAATCCCCTATCATGTGATTCCAGACGGGTAGTGTGGGGTTGTTTGTCACCAAGAAAGCAGAACGTGCTTTGTCAATCGACGCAGGAGAAAGAAAATGGGATTTGATAACATGCGACATCGTGTTTGGGTTCTTGTGTCCAGATGAAGTGCCCATGGAACTCCCTGATTGAGTCATGGAGGAGTCGAGGATTGGAAAATGGATGGATGATCCGAGCCCAGGCGGTGCTGAAGCGACGGGATCTGGTTTTGGACAGTTCCACGAGAAGCCGATTAAGCTTGCGAACCGGTGGGCGGTGACAGTGGCGCCGCGGAAAAAGCTGTAGAATCCTCACCCTTGTCCACCCGAATTCATACTGGACATACTGGAGTAATAGTGCTAGGCCCGAAAGTGACCCCGGGCTGAAGCCCGGGCCCGCCCATACACAGTTCTGCCAATTGGCTACAACATGATGTTGACCGAGAAAAACAAAAGAATGGCCATGTATATATAAAGATAAAGTGCAGATATGTTATTTCTCGGATTTTACAACCTTCTCGGAGAGAAATCATCTCAGCCGTCTGAGATTTTGATTCGATTTCTTCACCTCCAAAATCACTTTCCCTATGCCGTCGTAGCAGTTGATTGATCAAAAGTGCGCCGTATTAATTCTCAATTCTTTCAACAATGTCCAATTCCCATTCCTTGAGCCGCCATCATCCTCCGTACAGTCTCATCGGCTCGCTCTTCCTGGAAGAGGATCACATTTATTCTTTGGCCGCCTCCGGCGACTTGCTGTTCACGGGCTCCGAGAACAAGCACGTGCGTGTGTGGAAGAACATGCAAGACTTCTCTGCTTTCAAGTCCAACAGTGGCCTGGTGAAGTCCTGGGACGGAGCCAGGGGCAGGGGGCCATGGTCCCCTGGATTTTTTTTAAAAAAAATATTATATGTAATTTTTTTTAGTTTTTTAATTTAGTCCCCAAAGATAATGTAATGGTATTGTTTTTCATTCAAACAGAGAAGTTTTCCTAGCTCAGCTGGTGTAACCAGCGCCCAGCGGTATTCTTTTGTAACATCCAGCGTTCGAATCCATCCGGCTACTTTTTATTTCATTTTTAAATTTTACATATCAAAATCAAAATTTTGTAACTTGTGGGATTTGAACACGCGTGAGCTCATAAGCAAAATTGGGTTCCAGACATTCAACCATAAGACATATCTTAAGTATAGTAGTTAGGTTATATTATTGATATAGAAGTAAGAAATAAATTTTAATAGATATTGTTTTGTATTTTCTTAGACAGTTTTTAATATATATTTTTATATTTCTTTAATATATTTATTTTGAGATTGTAGTTTAAAAAATTATTTCGTAAATTAAAAACCTTGATCTATAAAAAAACAAATTGAAAATCTTTTTACTTTAAATATTTTATCAGTCAAATCTAAAAAAAAATCAGATGTATGCGGTATATTTCTATTAAATAATGTATTTTTCAAAAATTCAAATAAAATTTATTGAATTTTCTTATATCTTCTGCTCAAATCCCCCAAAAAAAATTGAATTTTTTTTGCAGCTTTAACCGATTCGATCAACTCTGTTCAAATTTGGCCCCCCTCCCTTCAAATCCTGACTCCACCTCTGGACTGAAGGCCATTCTCATAGTCGGGGGAAGATTTTCACGGGTCATCAAGATCGGAAGATCTGGGCCTGGGAATGCATGGGGGAATGAATACGTACGTATACGGTGAACTAGAGCTGTTTAAAAAAAAATAGAGAATCGGCGAACTAGAGAACCAGATCGGAACCCGACAACTGATTCAGTGAATTGCCATTAAGGTTCAAGATTTTCTTGAATCGGAACGGGTAATTAAAAAATCGGGGGAAATGTGAAAAATTGATGGTTAACTGGCCGGAAAAAATATTTTTTTGGAAAAAATAGTCGTTTGATTTACACCTATTTCTCTTATTATCTATCCATTTTTCTCCTATTATCTATCTCAATCTTGAATTCTTGTGCATTTTATTTAACTACATATTGCAATTTTATCTTCATTTTGTTATTTTACCCAAAAAAATATCAAAAAGAATTATTTCCTCTTCATCCCAACAAACTCATGATGATTTCGACAACATTCTTTTTGGTATTGATGATTTCAATGAAATTCATTTTAATTTTGAAGAATCACAGGAACTATGACCAAAGGAGGAAGATGTTTTTTTTCAAATTTAAGTTCAGCACCTTCTTTTTCTAGTGGTCGTCGAAGAAAACTACCCTGCCATCCCACCGTGTCTCAAAATCAAGAGCAAGCCAATGAGAGAATGAGCAATTCTCATAAATTTATAGATTTTGCAACAAAATTCTGAATGTGGAAAAAGACTTAACTACTTTTGGATGGTGTGCTAGTTATGTGAAAGAAAATTTGCATTCCAAAAAGGTACAAAAATTTTCAATAGAATTTTTAAATTTTTTTAAACTATTATGTTATTTTTAATTTTTTTTATTGAATTTTTCTAATGAATTCCAAAAAGGTGGAGGTTATGGAACATTTGTGCGACATATTAACTCTAAACATCCGGTCGATGTTGGAATCGATCCTACTCAAACCCAAATCTGAGTAGTTGGGGTTCTAGCGCCGGTGGAGGTAAGTCTTCTTCTAGTATTTTTTTGATTTAATCCTAATAAGAATAGGGAAGATTTAGCTGATTTAACTTGTTTGTAAGGCATTCCCTTTAGATTTGCCGAAAGCCTAAATCTTAAAAATTATGTACATGTTTAAATCCCACATTTATTAGAATTCCATGTAGTATACACACCAAAGATATTGCTAGAGTTTTTATGAAAAAAAGAATTGATATAAAGTTTTTTCTAATATGCAAAAAAAAGTTTCTTTATGTAGCGATATAAGGTCCGATCATTTTCAAACTCATAGTTATATGATTAACTTGTCATTGGATACATAAGTAATGGAATATAGAAAAAATGATACTTGCATATAAGATGTTTGATGAATCACATAATACACAAAATATATGCAATGTTAATTCTTATATTAGAAGAATATAATTTATAACATAGTATATATAACATTTGTTTTTTGATAATGCATCTCCTAATGATGCCTGTATTGATGATTTAAAAATATTATGTGACTTGTCTTTTAGTGATCATTTTTTTTCTTCATATTATATGTATTTGTCATATTATTAATTTATGTATACAAGATGTTTTAAAATGCATTGATTTAAGCATTAATCCTATTAAAAGACTATCAATTTTTTGTCAAGCAAACCCAAGGTAATGAAAAATTGGTTTAAATTTTGTAAGGATAACAATGTTAGGCCCACCAAATTTTCTCTTGATGTGCAAACACGTTGGAACTCTACTTCAATCAACCGTTCATTATAAAGATTTATTATGTACTTTTTGTTAATAATAGATTCACAAATATATTTTTTACATCAAACCTATTGGAATGAGAGCGAAATTTTTTTAGAATTATTAGAGTATTTTACTGATTATACAAAACTATTATAATATGTATATAAATCCACTTCACACCTGATTTTTCCAGTTTGTGTTAGTGTAGGAGAAATTTTTAAATGTTTTGAAGGTGAAACTAATTTAAGTGATTGCTTAAAGACTATTAAGGAAAATGGTGTAAATATCTTCTTAACATACCTAACCTTAATCTTATTGCCATTGGTTTAGACTCATGAATTAAATTAGAAGGTTTAAGAAAATCATTAAAAGTATAATTATGGTAAATTTATCGACGAGGATAATAGACCCCTTGTTGGTTATAGGACCATAATTATAGAAATAAATAGTTTATTAATTGAGTTGTATTCAAAATATCAAGCACGTTTAGGTATAGTGCTCAAAGCACTCGTGGTTCTGGTCATGGTTCTAGAAGTAGTGGTTCTAGTGGAGCAATACTAGGAAGAACGGAGAAATAATGAAATAAATATTTAAATGTCCTAGATCTTCATTTATCGTGGAACTTGATTCTTCTCTAACAACTTTTTTTTAGATTGCTCAGATAGGTAATAATGATGAATCGTTCGAGTGAAATTTTGATATTTTTGGTTGGTAGAGGATCAAAACACGAGATTTTTCGGTGTTATCAGCTATGACAAGAGAGGTTTTATCATGTTCAATTTCTACATTTGCCGTAGAGGCATTTAGTGAGGTTATATTCTAGACGATCGTCGTGCATCACTTCATCCGACAACTTAGAATTTCAAGTATGCTTGAATGATTGGATAGCATCGAGAAATAGAGATCAAGAACATCAACAGCACGAAGACGAAGATGACCAATTTGACACATGGGAAATAAATACAACAAATACGAATGAAACAACAAGTCCAACTTAGTTGGATTCATCAATAGGTAATTAAGGTAAGCATTTCATTCTTTACATGAACTACGTTGGCTTTAATTCATTTATGTAAATATATACACAAATGATACGTAGGCAAATTAATTATAAATGGTCATTCATTCGTAATTAAATTCAAGACCCCTCCCCTTTTTTTTCTTCTAACTATTTGAATATATATTATTCATAATTTATAAACCTATATATATAAATTATATTTTATATACACTTATCTATCTCCATGATATTGTCCACTCTGGGTTTAAGCCCTGATAGTTTTGTTCTTGGGCTTATCCCCCAAAGGCTCATAGCAATGGAGATACATGTCCATCCTTATATAGCCATTCTCCTCCCCATTTCTAATGGATTTGAGACATTGTTTGATAGCCAACACGGTGGAGAAGGACGCATCGGTTTCAGAGTAGGATTCTGGTTACCAATGTTGGATTGTGTACATCGGGAGCTTGAATAAGAGTGTCAAGATTTGGAGGGTTCCGAAAATGCCTCGAGATTAGATGAATTGTAGGAATAGTAACCGATGATAAAGAATGTAATGATCATTCATTAGACTTCTCGGAAAGAGTAGTTGGCGCCTGGCGGCGTGTGATCTTGACTCAGACTCACCGCCACACCAATTAACAGAGGTGAGTGGGGGAATGAATATACATCCATACGATAGGAAAGGTCAATGACTTTGTGTAAAATTGAACTCCATTCATTGTTTTTTCCTGTTAGGCAGGGTTTGGTGTCCAGCATCTGCACGGTATAGGTAGAGTTTTTGGTGCGGTGCTTGGTTTGTAGCCCGTTCGGTGTCAAAACCAGGTCATGCACCTGCCCGGGGGTTTGGGGTTCGGGCAGGGTATAGGGCAGGGTAAATTGGGTTTTAGAAACCCGTTTCAATCAAGGGTTTGGTGAGTCCCGCCTTATTCCTGCACGGTGAAATACCAACTCTCCCCCTGTGAATATCGAGTATAAAATGCATTTTTCACGTCTTTGGTGATTCAGTCTCTTCCGCTTCTCCTTCGTCCGCTGCTTGACGGGATTCTCCACACCGAAGCAAACTCGACCGTGAAATGTAAGCCAAATCTGTCGACTTCGTCTGGTTTCGTCAATTTTGGGGTCAGGGTTTGTCCACAACTTTATGCTTTTTAGGTGGGTTTAGGGTTAGAACCAAATCGTAAGTTTTTTTGCCTATTCTGCTGGGTATATGTTGCTACGTACGCGCATTTGAATGTGGTCAAATTCTGGTCGGATTTGTGGTGTTCTGTTTTCAATTAAGATTTGCTTCTCTTGAGATGCTGTTCGGAAATACTCCATTTGTGATTTTGTTTTTCTTTGGCCGGATTTGTGGTGCAGCGTACGCGCATTTGTGGTGCTTCTCTTGAAATTCTGGTCGGATTTGTAGTGCTGCGTATGCTCATTTCAAGAATTTTGTTTCTTTGGTAGTGATAGTTAGCCTTTTACTTTGTTTTTCTTTGGCCATAAATTCTTGATGATTTTTGCCTGAAGGAATGGTTATGTGCATTTTAGACAATGGGTCACAGTCACACAAAGTTGCTGAGGAACAAGGGTTTTAA
>JAOWBN010160706.1:0-18458 GCA_028565015.1 Pinguicula moranensis
GGTGCAAAACTGCCCCAGATGAGGCTAGTTTGTGATGTGTGTGCAGGTGAGAAAATGTGATTTGAACCTGAATGAATGGTCCGGTATACATCGTTGACCTTGTAGATGCCTTGTTGATGTAGAGAGCAGATATACTTATCAGAGGAGGCTGAAACAGGCAGAGGTGCCCTGTCTTGTAAAAACTGGAGTAGGACATGGTGTTCTTCTGACTCTGACGTCCTGAGATGTCTTCTCCACCTCCAGTTCCAGTGCCACTCGTTCCCCCTCCAGGTACCTGCCTGAGCTACCATAAGAGCTTTCTCTGCTGCAAGATTGAAGAGCCTAGGGAAACTCATAGATAGGGGCTGCCTGCTCAGCCATTGGTCTGTCCAGAATTTGATGTTATTTCCATCACCAAGCTGGAGACAGATGTGTTCAGTAAACCAGGATTCACTCAACACCTTCTGGATGCTTAACCACCAAGAAGAAATATATGTCCTGCCTCTGGATCTACCTGCAATAGCCATATTGTCACTCAAGGCTAAGGACCTAAAACCTGCGACTGTGAAAGAGTTAGTACAGCCATATTTAGCAATCAAAATTCTAGAGGCCAGAGATGATGAAACATTAAGTAAACTTAGCCCCCATTTTCCCAGCAAAGATCTGTTGAAAGCATATAGGCTGCGCACTCCAAGCCCCCCTTGATCCACTGGTGTGCACACTTTGTCCCAAGATGCTAGGGCCATTTTGGACCTCCTAGATGTGCAGCCCCAAAAGAACTTACGTTGAAGGGAAGTAAGCTGTTTGAGGATTGATGTAGGAGCCAGGAAACAGGAGAAGAAATGTGTAGGGAGAGCAGCTAGTGTTGCATTAAGCGAAGTCAGCCTACCACCAAAAGATAAGCATCTATGATCCCAGGATAAGAGCCTCTTAGTGAACTTATCTACCAATGGTTGCCATGCTGATACCTTCCTCATTGATGACCCCACAGGGAGGCCTAGATATTTGAGTGGCAAAGCAGCTGGCTGACAGTGAAAAGCTGCTGCCATTTCCTCCAGCAGTTGAGGCTGGACATGTACTCCAGTGAGGCTACATTTGCCATAGTTAATCTTGAGCCCGGATATCATCTCAAAATTGAATAGAATAGCCTTGATAGTGGCTACAGACTCCCAATCAGCTCTAAGGAAGATGACAATGTCATCCGCATATTGCAGATGAGACACTGTCACAGCACCTCTGCCCACCTTCACTGCTGCTAGAAGATTCATGTTGATTGCTTGGCTAATCATGGCTGATAAACCTTCAGCAGCAAGTAGAAAAAGATAAGGAGAAAGAGGATCTCCTTGTCTAATTCCACATGAAGGATAAAGCTCCTCTGTAGGACTACCATTCAGCAAGATAGAAACTGAGGCTGATTCCAGAATTCCTTGGATCCACATTAGCCAGCATGTAGGAAACCCCATGTTTGCCATAATCTGCAGTAGATAATTCCAGTTTAGCAAATCAAAAGCTTTCTCAAAGTCTACCTTAAATATGAGGAGCTGTTGGTTCAGCTTTTTTGCCTCCTCAATGATTTCATTTGCAGCAATTACACTATCCACCAATTTCCTTCCTTTGATGAAAGCTGTCTGATTTTCACGGATCAGTGAGCTCAACACTGTCCTAATTCTATTAGCCAGCACTTTTGAGAGGATTTTAGGAAAACTGCACATCAAGGAGATAGGCCTAAAATCGTGCACATGGATAGGGTTGGTAGACTTGGGCTTCAAAAAAATATTGGAGGCATTGGACCCTTTGGCTAATTTCCCCCTTTTATAGAACTCCAGTAGTAGTTGCCAAATGTCAGGCAATAGTATACTTTTGAAATGCTTGATAAACTTGAAGTTCAAGCCATCAGGACCAGGGCTTTTGCTTTCCCCACATTCTGAAATTGCTGTTAGAATCTCAAGCTCAGAAAAGGGCTGTTGTAAGGCCCTTTTCTGGAGGTGATCTAGGGTATTGAGTTGTAGGTTGAAAGAAGGCCTGACTGTATGTCTTTCAGTAAAGATGGATTTGAAGTAATCATAAAAACTTTTTTTGACCTCGGCAGGTTCCTCCAGCCATACCCCTGCCCTCCAAATTCCAGTGATATTGGTTTGTGATCTACTAGCCTTAATGTGGTGGTGGAAGAAGGCTGTATTTTCATCTCCCTCTCTGAGCCAATGAACCCTGGATTTCTGATGCAGATCAGTACGCAGCTGTCTAGAAGATTTGTCTAGCTGAGAGTGAAGATTTGCCAGGCTCAGTATCTCCTGATGAGATAGCTGCACTCCTTCAGCCTTTATTTCCAGCCTGGTTATTGATTGTTGCAACCTCTGATTAGCTGTGGCCAGGCTAATAGGATAGCTTGCCTTCCATATTTTGATCTGCTCTCGCAATGCTTTAATCTTCTTCATAATTTTATAGCTCCAGAAACCTTCTACATATGTGCTGGTCCAAGTCTGCTCAACTAGAGTGTTATAGGTCTTGTCCTTTAACCAGGAGTCAAACACTTTGAAAGATTTGGCTCCCCAATTCTGCATCTTACAATAAAGTAAGACAGGACAATGATCTGATCCTAGTTTAGCTAAACCTGCCTGCCTCCATCCCTCATTAGCTTCCATCCAACAGTGATTGACTAAAAATCTATCCAGCCGACTCATGGCAGCCATGGATTTTAGTGACCAGGTGAATCTCCTACGCTCTAGAGGTAGATCCTGCAGACCCAACTCAGAAATAAACTCATTAAAATCCATTATTTCCTGCATATAATTCCTTCTTGCTACCCCTTTCCTTTCACTAAGTCTTAGGACTGCATTGAAGTCCCCCATTAAGCATAGCTGATCTGCCTTCAGGGGAGTGAGATGTGAGGATAGTTCAAGCCACTGTGCCTGCTTCCTGGCCAACTCAGCAGGGCCATATACATTCACAAGATGTGCCAACGTACTAACCCCATTCCAGTTACCAGTAATACCAAGATATCCTTCCCCTGAAAATATTGATAATCTATGAAACATTCTTTTATTCCATATGCAGAGCAACCCCCCTGAGGATCCTGAAGACCCTGAGTAGCACCAATCGAAATCAGAATCATACCATAATTTGGAACACAGGGACTCCTGTACAACAGCTAATTTGGTTTCCTGCAGGCTTATGAAATCTAATTTCTCCTTAGCAATCAAGTACCTAACCTGCCCTCTCCTCACCGGGCATCCAAGCCCCCTAACATTAAAAGATAGGATCTTCATGAGGGTAAGGTTTCCCTTGCCCCCAGAGGAGGATGTACAACTTTTGTAGGATCAGGTCTATTCTTTGTCAGGTCCTCTAACATGCTACGGAACTGAGCTTGGTGACTACCATAATCAATACCTAGCTTTGTACCTATAGCCATGATTGAATAAATGGCTGAGGCAGGAAGGAGAGGATCAGCTAGGGGCTGAGTACCCTGAGGCAGTGGTGGACTAACAGAGGACTTGGCAGATATTTGATGTAACCAGCCTTCCAGGGCGGCCATTTTCCCTTCCTTAATAGGGTCTATCACCTTCCTAGTTTGGCTAGAGAGTCTGGGTCTACCTCTTGGCCTTTTAGGTGGGGTTACCTTATCTATCTTAGGACTATTTTGACTAGGGAGCTCAGCAGGAACGGGGAGCAAAGGAGGAAAATCCTTAAGGTTGTTGGCAGGAGCTGATGAGCCCACCTGGGGGTCACCACCTTGCAACCGTTCTACAGATGTGGTACAACCAGATGTTGTCACTGAGGTAGGTACTGGATCCACTGACTCCAGCCCCTCTTTATCCAAAGAGACATGGGCCAATGAAGGGAGCTGGTCAACTGATAAGGAAGGAACCCTGGAAGGCCCTGATTGAGAGAGTCCTGGGATGTAAGACATAGACTAGTCACAGGGGCTAAATCATGATCACTCAGCATAGGGTGATGGGAGGTACTAGGATCAGCCTCAACTAAAGGTGTGACATCTTTAAGCTGTTGAGGAAAGGATGGTGCACACCTAGAAGGACCCTTAGCATGCTTCACCACTAAGTCCAAATCATCATCACTGTCAAGAGAAGGAAGAGAGACAGTCTCAGAACCTGATGAGACACTAATAGGCCATGATGTATGACTATCTGGAACAGATTTGTGTGTTTCTACCACATATAGATGGTAAAGGTTGCCATCAACCTCCACCATAAGGGTTTGTTCTATCCTGATGCCTAAGGAGACCTTAATCACAATATTCGCTAATTCAAGATCAATCCTGGCAAGGGTTGATGGGGCAATGGAAACATGAGAACCTAAGGTATTTCCAATGACTTCAAGGTTGTGTTGAGTCCAGGCATGCAGAGGAAGGCCATGTATCTGAATTCTACAATATCTTGTAGAGCTAGGAGTCTGGACTGTCCAAGGTTTGAGATCAGTGACCCACTGACTCAGCCAGGAACTGTCAAGACTAATGAGGTTGGGTAAGTCTAGAGGATCAACCTCCCAGAATAGGACACTACTGGGACCAAGATGGCTAATTTGGATCCCCAGATATCCAGCCGATCTAAGCCCGGTCACCAGGTCCATATGCGAGACATTAGGACCTAGTGAAGCTACATAGCTGTGAGTCAACCATGACATGGCTTCAGGCGAAGTAGCCAAAGACAGAGGCTTGGTGCTAGATATTTTGGTCTGGGGAGTTGGCTTTGGTACCAATTTCCCTGGACTTGGACTATGGCTAACACTCTTAGACCTGAATGAAGCCCTCTTCGGGTACTTGGCCAGGTTTGCTTGCAACCTGTAAGATCCGAGCCAGGTGTTATTAAGTTTGAATATCATTAGGTCTACATCTTCCACCTTAGTGAACTCCACAAAACCGAATGAACGGCCTTGAACACTCTGTTTCCTAGCAATGTAAACGGACTTGATGTCCCCTTGGTGCTTCAAGGCACTACGCAGCCTATCCGCATCACACCCTTTAGGGAAATTTGTAAGAAAGAAGCTTCTGGCCTGCACCAGCAGATGAGAGTTTTGTGAGGTGAGAAGGGACTTTGGAAGAGGTTTCATGTACGGATGAGGAGGATCCTCGATTGGGGCTTTCCCTGCCTTGATGGCAGCTCGCTTCATGGCTCGCAGCTGATGCGAAGGAACAGACCAAGCAGACATGCTAGAAATAGCAGATTACCTACAGTAGTGCTACAGGAGCAGGGTTGTCTAAACACTAACCTAGCCTAAACACGAAAGAAGGGTGGAGGAAAAGGTCCCCCCGGGGCAGATCTACCCCAGGGAAACTCGGACGGCGGCTCTAGATCGCTTACAGACAAGGATTGAGGCTGAAGAAAGGTACTGTAGGATGGAAGACGCGAGAAGACGAAGCCCTGGTTCTCCTTCGTACGGAGAGAATTTCGAACATTTTTCATACGAAGAAAGGTACTGTAGGATGAAAGGTACATGTTTCATTTAATTTTGGGGAAGTAAGATGAGAAAAGAATTACATCAAGAATTATAAGAAAGACAGGGTATGCAAGACATATTATGAATACTTTTGTAATTATTACATCCATTTAACCAATAATTAAAATAATAATAATAATTATTATTATAATAAGCCCAATGCTATTGGGCTCTAGTCTATAATCAACCATTATGCATCATATTTAATTCAAAATTAAATGAAACATGTAAAGTTAGAATACTACAAAGAATCAATACATGTAACATATTGTTGAACTTGAAGTAGCATGCAATAACAATTCTTTCTCCTTTAGGCTACGGTTTTTAGGGCCCTTTTCAAGCTTAACTTATAATTTTTTTTGAGCAATTACTTATGCTTCTACAAAATCATGGAGGATCCAAACCTTGCATGTAGTCATTACAACAATTTTGTCCACAAAAAGTTTAATTTTCGGTCAAAACATAACTTAAGATTTTGTAAAACAAATATTTTAAGAAACACACGCATGCACATAACTCATTCATCCATCCTTTGTCATCTAACATAAGTTGTGTAATATCTCTTGAAAAAATGCAAGAATTAGCAAGATGACTCTGATACCAATTGTAAAATCTCCGAAAGCTATATTATGTGTCATGATGCAAAACATGTGCGGAACATAAGTGTGTGTTAAGCATACATAATATAAATTTTCAAAGATATTTTAGCCATGGATCTTCGCTAATTTAGACAACTTAATTCAAGGAGGGGAGGATTTCATACCTCTTGAAGAACTTCTATTCTTTAGAGTAGTCTCCTTCCTTTGGGGTGTTCAAGCGTCCACCATTTAGAGTAGTCCACACCACCACTTCCCTTGAGGATAATACACCAAGATGTATAACTTTATATGTGAGCACAAATAGTGCTAGCTCTACACTTCAATCCTTAGAAAAGGAGATGAAACATTTCTCCAAATTTTCAATCCTTTCCCAAACAACTTTCGTTTTTTCCAAATTTTGGACAAAGAGATTTCTCAATTTTCAACCAAGGCTAAGAAAATGCAACCATCCCCCACATATATAAGTCTTAGGGTATTTATAGAAGAGCCAAAGTGAGTTACGAATGACACATGTCTAAACAAGTGTCAAAATGCATGTCTAACATGATATAAAGAATGACAAATGTCATAACACTTGTCCAAATGCATGTCTCACATGCTTGGAACTAGATAAATATCCCAACACATGTCTTAATACATGTCTAACATGTGTCATTGATCAAGCAATTTTTCAAGGATTTTTCAGAAAAATCTCCAAGCAATTTGGTAATTGCAAAATAGTCCCTAATGTTTTGGAAATTATGAAATGACCCTAAAACTTTTGGTCCTTTCATTATTAACCCTCAAGAAAATGGTGTTAATGTGTGTGACCCTATAAGTTCTTAATAACTTGGCAATGAACTAGAATTCACATAAACAATTTATGTTTAATGATTTATACACATATAAATCATTAATCCCTAATTTAAGTTTATAGACCATGAGTGACCTATAGTAAAATATCATGACCCCCAAGCATTGAGAATAGTCATGGAAGGAGACTATCCTTTCAAGAATTAATTTCCATGTAATTAATATTTTTTCACCAATAACATATCCCTATTCTCGTATATTGAGATTACTTGTCATCCTTATTAATATACAAAAGATTTCTTGTACTGCAAGTCATAGTCATTAACCACTGACAATAGGGTAATCTCTATATAGGTCAATCCGATGTATTTGTCAACTACAAGCATCAATGTTTCTAGTTTAAGTGTCATTACACTATAGTTGATGAGATCAACAATTTCCTTCAAAAGAAATTGGCTAAGAACATGCTAACCTATCCATATTAGTGATGCATTGTCTCATTAATACTATGATTTGGGACATTTAGTATTGATAACTTTAATTAGAGTGTTCCCATGATTACAACTCTTTGTGATACACTCTAAGTTATCAACGCTAGGTTTCACTATTTTTACATGTTACAAATAAAGAATATAAATAAATAAGTAGTAAAGTTTGCTACAATCATATATACAACATTGAAGTGTTAATATATAGGTTAAGGTGATTGGCATTATGGCATAAAACTAACAGGGAATTAGCATTATGGAGGGTCCCTAGGCACGTGAGGCATCCCCGGGGAGAGAGTAAGATGAGATTGTGAGTTTGATTACAATACACCGATGAGTTTAATTACTGTTCATGCACAGGAATCCCACGTTAGAGAGCATTTCAAATGTTTTGTTTCAAGCTTTAGTTTTTTTTTTTATATAAGCCAAAATTCATTAAATAAAATAATGTATTTACAAAGAAAAAGAAAAAAATACATGAAGTACTTGAAACCTATGTACAAGTTATGAGATCTATAGTTCCTTGTAGATATAGTAGCTAGGACGTTTGCAAATGATGTAATAACCCTGCATCCTCTTCATATCCCCTTCTGGTATAACCACAGATGATCTGGTATATGGCTCATCTAGTGTCATAGTAGATCACAAAGCAACTCATCATTTAGATCATAGCCATCATTCGCTCTTCACCAAATCTGAATATCCTGACTATCACATTGTCAATTTCCATTTTAGGGATCTTGGTACATAGCTCGATTCAGATTGGTGGGCTATCCCTGTATTGGCAGGAGGTGCTGTATTCCAAGAAGCTTTGTTGTAGATCAAAGGCAGAGAGGATAGCATAGTATAGTCTACTAGAGAAGTGCAAGTCTCGTGTAAATCTTCTTTCATAAAAAATGTGCTTCCTGATGTGGGGTGTTGCCAAAATCAGATTGAGTAAAGGTGTTTTCAAAGTCTCCTGGTACCAACAATTTACCATGGAATCAATATTGTGGGATGTCTTCATTACTTCCAGTGACCAAGCTAACCTGTACCTCAAAGAAATAATAAAAGAGTAAATTTGCTCCATCATATGAAGAGTTATGGATTAGAAGACTTCCTTGATAGCTCTTGTTCAACAGCTAGTATAATGCGTTCCATTCCTCATTGAGAGATCCTGCTAGACACTCAGGTACGAAAGAAGTATATTAGTTCCATTTATAGAGCATGTCCACAAATGCATATTCTTCCTACAAAACCCTTAGCTCTCTATCCGGATATCTAGAGTATTCACCCATTAAAACGTAGCAGTAGGTTCTCTGTTTCCTATGCTTAAGATGAAGGGATTAGCAGTATCTTTGCCTCAACATCCAGCAATAAAAATCCATACCAGGGAAAAGCAGTCAATTGAAGTAACAGAGTTGATAGCCCATGATCTTACTATTCACATAAATACTACGCCCTACTCCTAGATGATCTTTAGAAAATGCAACATAAGTCACTTAATAAACAGTGTCCACCAATGACAAAGATAAGTGACATATGTATCATAGTGATGAAAAACATGAGATAGGATTTTGCAGCCAATCAGAAATTGAGTAGTGTAATCTGGTAGGATATTTGGCATTTGCCATAACCAAACAGCTCTTTGAATCCTTCGTGTGATATATGCTATAGAAGGATGATGTGCTTGATAGTGAGCTGCATTCTGAGCCTTCCACATGAACCACATCATAGACAGCCAAAGGGACTTCCAGATATCCGTATTAGCACCTGGTGGTTTAATGTTCATAAAGTCATCAAAGCTAGGGATTTGTTGATGAGTAGGAGAGCTATCCATGACCTTCAGCCAGCTGCATACTTATGTCCATACCTGTAGACTAAAACAATAGTTGTGAAATAAGTGAGAGATTGACTCTGAATCTTATTTACATAATGGACAACAAGTCTCATAATCAGTGGGAATAATAGATTTGTGCTGAAGTATTAATTTAACTGGAAGACCTCCTTGCATTAGTTTCCAAGAAAAAATGGAAATCTTTTTTGGGGTAATGCCATTCCAGATTCTGCATAGAGTTTCTGCTTCCCCAGGAGAGAACCTACTAACCATGCTGTGTGTAATTTGGTTATAAGCTACCTTGACCGAATAACAGCCATCTATATTCCCTGCAAACACATATTTGTCATCACTAAACATATCTGGCTCTCTGCCTTGAAAATAGATCATTAATTCTGCAAGTTCAGAATTTTCAAAGCCCCTTAATACCTTCTCCAGCTCCATTGCCAATGCCATGAGGTATTATCCCAGTAGCCCATATCATAAATATTACAAGACTGATTATTAGCAATTGTATATAGCCTTGGAAATTTCTCAGCCAGAGAAGCATTTCCAATCCAATTTTCCAGCCATAATCGGATGGCAGTCCCTTTCCCCAGGCTAAGCTGGATGGATTGTGAGAACCATGATGTTTTGGCAACCTCTTGGATAGACTTTCACCACTGAGATGCGTAGCCCAAACCTCTTTGTGTCTTAGTGTTGTGTACTGATTTGGACTGAGTGCTCTAAAATTTCCTATCTGTACTGCCTCTGTGACTGTATTTTGAGTAGATAATATCAAGAACCATGCTTTCTTATCCAAAGAGTAACCTGGCACACCATTTTCCTAGCATGGTCTCATTGAGAAGGCTGAGGTTTTTGACTTTCAAACCTCCTGCATCTAATGGAGTAGTGACCCTTTCCCATGAAACCCAACTAACTTTCTTCTGATCATTATTAGAACCCTAGAGAAAGCTCCTCTGCATATGTTTCAGTTTATCAGTGACACACTTGGGAGCTTTAAAAATCCAAAGAAATGAGTAGGTAGTGATGCCAAAAAAGAATTCATTAGAATCAGTTTGCCTCCTGCTGAAATATAGTTATGCTCCCAGTTGTTCATCCATCTATTGAACTTAATGTAAATTGGATTCCATGTTTCTTGTTTCTTCTGATTAGCTCCAATAGGTATGCCAAGATATAAGAATGGTAAGGAACTAGTTTGACAACCTAAGTATGCGGCCATGTACTCCAACAATGATGACTGAATATTGAGTCCAATCAGTTTGCTTTTAGAGAAGTTTATGCGTAGACCCGAGGCTAATTCAAATTCTGAAGCACAACCTTTATGGGTAGGATGTTCCTCCATTCAGCATGACCAAATAGCAAAGTATCGTCTGCAAATTATAGATGTGTGAGGTGAACTTGATCTCTGCCTACTTTCCAGCCTGTGAAAAGCTGAGTGTCTGTGGCTTTTTGGATCATCTTTGTTAAGCCTTCAGCAGCTATTAAAAACAGTAAAGGAGACAAGAGGTCTCCTTATCTCAGCCCACATTTAGGATAGAATTCCTGGGTTGAACTACCATTAATCAGAACTGATGTTAATGCAGATTCAAGTAGTGATTTGATCCAGCTCAACCAACACCTTTGAAATCCCATATGCTCCATAACATCATGGAGATATACCCAGTTGACGGTATGAAATGCCTTTTCAAAATCAATTTTCACTATCAAAGCCTCCTTTTTGAGTTCCTTTGCTTCATCAAATATGCAAATCAGGCCTATAAATCAATTGACGGCCAAGTCCTGAAGCTGCTAACACAGTCCACCTAGCCCGGTTGAGCCCATGATCGCACCGTAGCAGCTGGCCAAAATCTTTACAAATCTAGGCCCAAAAACACTTTTCTCCTATCGACCAACGATCAAAATATCGATGATGCATCAGTTGAGAAGCTCGCCACTTCCTAGAGCATTAGCAAGCACTCAAAACTGAACGATAGGATCCCTACCACTGACCTGCAGCCTGAAAAATAAGAATTTATGGCCCATATAACATAACCGTGCAGGGTATCTTGGATGAAGACTAAATAAACGAATAAATTCATGGATAACAACTCCCTAAACAAACATCAAATCATGTACTTTTTTTCCTTCAATTTGATTTTTCCCATCAGGTTTTTTCTTGTGAAGGTTTTAACGAGGCATGATAAGATGGATATTCAAATGAGAGTGCTATGGCACGATCTTTGGGCGAATACAGTTTCACTCAGATACAAGGGATCTCGCAAGGCCATGATGCCAAACCTCTTGAAACTCTAGTAAACAAAACACATTGAAAAGTAGAGGTAGGACAATGGGCCCAACCCGACCATTTTTTAACGGGCGGTGGTGGGCCTTCCGTGAGAAATGGGCGGGCCAGGCTCGTTTTTTGAAAAATGGGCAGGCCTGACCCGCCTGTTTTATTATTTAAAAATAAAAAAATAAAAAAATATTAAAAATATTAAAAACATAATAAAAAGTTAAAAAAAATAAAAAAAAAAATAATGAAAAATACAAAAAGGGACGGGCGGGTCCAGCCCATTTTTGTAAACGGGTGGGTCAGGCCCATTTTTTTAAACGGGCTGGCGGGCTCGGTCCATTTTTTATAAACAGGCCAGCAGGCCTGGCCCATTTTTTCAAAAAGGTGGGCTAGGGTGTGATTTCCAGCCGTTTATCCCGCCCCGCCCGTTTGCGTACCACTAACAAAAAGTATATATCATAACGAAAGCATAGAAACGCCCACCGAAAAGATGTCAGTCGGAGGATTAAAAACCAGCAAAAAATACAATTGAATTCTTTTCAAGAAATCGACCAAGGACGGAGGAGTAAATGGTGTAGTTGTTTCTTACCAAGGAAGGAAGAGAAGGGGGTGCTACCACATGTAAGTAGTGCTGGCCATCCACCCAATCCTTAACTTGGAAGAAAAATGTCCACCAATCGGAGGAGGCCAACAAGGAAGAAATTTGGATATAAAATGACTTGAAAAGAGAAGAAAAAGAGCAGTCTGGGCGGCAGAGAAAAAGAAGAAAGGAGAGAGAAAATATAAAGAAAGAGAAAAAAGAAAATAAGAAAAAAATACCACAAAAAAATAATATTTGTACAAGAAAAGAAAAGGATTTTCATCTATACGGAAAGAAGTAGTTTTTGGCCTCTTTAATTTTAATATATTTTTGTGCAATTATATTATTATTTTATTATTTAATCAAGCACGACCAAATTTGACCACATCATACTGTATTGTACATAGCATGCCCCGCCAGCCAAAACGTAATTCAATGAAGAATTTTATTTTCCCCATTCTTAACCATACCATGGACTCCCCAAAAAATATTACAAAAGAAAAATAAATAGCACAACCAGACCAGTCTTGTAGTTTGAATTTGAAATTAATTGAAAATTCACACTTGCAATATTAACAAAAAAAATTGTACCACAATCCACAACGTACCCAGTATATTCCTAACTAAGTTGCGGTCTGGGAGGTCAGATGTACGCGGCCTTACCCTTGTAATTGTACAAAGAGGCCATTTCCATTGCGACCCAATATGCATTACGTCATTTGATGTATTGAGTTCCAGCAACTTCACTAAATAGAAGCACTGGAATTTAATAGAACCATTTTGCTCTAGTTCATTATTAGCACAAAGCTAAAAGAATTGTCAATAATGACTCTTCCAACTCCATTTGCAATGGACAAAAAATTGTGCAGTTCCCCTATTGCAGTATATAGACTCCTTCCTTGCCTTTTTTTCATTATCCGCCTCTAGAGTGGCAACTCTATTCTCCGACCCTCACCTCAGGAGACGATGAAGCTCCAATCTTGGTTGTCAATGTGCGCAAGCACCAACTCCGGCAACACCAGCTCCGGTCCATCTCCATGTCTAATACATTCTGCTCCCCCCAAATCCCTAATCTCCGACATCGGCGACTGTCAATCCTTATCAACCAGCAACAGCAACATTCATACCAACCTCTCCCTCATAACGTTACCCACTATCCCCTCTCTCCAGAAACTAACACTCTCACCTGAAATCACCTCTGGCACCACCTTCGCCGTCACCTCACTCCATCTACGTCACCCCGACTGCGTCAATTTCCTAGCCATTCACAACAACCTCCTCTATGCTGCCTCAGGAAACGAAATGTACGTCTACGAGATGTTAGTAATTATGAACTTGGGCTAAATTTACGGAAAGTCATTATTGTAAGGATTGTGGAGTCACAATCCTCCCTTAACTTCCCGTGAATTTCTCCCCAAAATACGCTAGCAATCCATTATATGTAACGTGCTATTGTTGAATGAAAATCATTCAAGTTTCTCTGCAAACCATAAGTGTAACATGGTATCAGAGCAGGATCGACGATCCTTGTTCATCATCTACCTAAACAATTAACCTTACCCCCTGTCAAGGATGGCAGATCCGAAGATCCCCGAAAATAGTGGCAACCAAATCACGCCGGCAGATCCAGTACCGGTGGACTTGTCCTCCAAAATCGCATCCATCCTTCGAACCATTCCACCTGCAGGAAATAATCAACCCATTAGTCTTATAGCCCGTTTTGCGCAGCCTTCTTAAAATTATAATTGGCTTTTTAGAACCTCGAATTACGAGATTGATGAGTTATTTTTTGAAAAAATGTGCTTATAATCCACTTATAGTTTTAAGAAGGTTGCGCAAAACAGGGGCACTTCAGTATGATAACTACCCACTGTGGGCCCTCCTTATGAGAGTAGCCATCGGAAGTCGCGTCCGCCTACGTCATCTGACGGGTGACCCAGCACCTCCGGAGGTTATGTACAAAGAGTATCCTCAATGGGAACAGTCCGACTTGTGTATTTGTTCATGGATCCTGGACAACATCGATCCGGATATTGTCAACAGATATGCCGAATTTCCAACTGCACGAGATCTATAGAACGGACTCGAGACCACAAATAATAGCGGGGTGGACGCGTTACAAATCTACGACTTGACAGTGCAAGTGAATCGCCATCGTCAAGGAGATGGAATGCTAGAAGATATCTACAGCACATTATCACGGCTATGGCGAGACGTAGATCGCCGTGAACCCAATCCAATGATTTGTACCACCGATAAAACCACATATCAGTGGCTCCGCCAAGAAACTCGCCTTTATCAGTTATTGGCCGCCGTCAACAACGATGACGTTAAGAGAGAACTCCTCAAAATGGATCCTCTTCTAGATGTCGAGACAGCTTTTGGGGCACTTCGTCGGGAGGCGGCGAGATGGCAAATCCTCAATAGTGGAGTTCTCGGCCGTACAGATCCACCGGGAGTCGGAAGTGGCCTCAATACTCGAGGGCGGTCAACAATTCTTCGGTCAGGAGGAAGAACATCATCCTGTAAAGACCCGTCGGTGGATAAAAGTAAGCTTTGGTGTTCGGACTGCCAAAAATCCGGTCATACCACCGAGAAATGTTTTAAAAGGATAGGGTATCCCGACAAGTGGTACGAAAAACACAACATTCCAAAGCCTGGCACCATCAATGCCACCGTGGGGCACTCGAATAATGAGACCACCGATGACGGCGGAGCGGCGGAGCGACGGAGCACGAAACTGGAGGTTTTAGTGGGTACACAGTTGGAGGCCATATGTGTGACAGAGGACGAGCAGAGGACGAGAATGAATGATACAGGAACTTTGTTCGTTGAAATGGAGACGAAAAAACAGAGGAGAGCCGGTCTCGAGGTGTTCGCCGAATTGAACATGGACGGGCAGAGGGGAGTAGGTCTCGAGGGAGTGCCTTGGGATGAGACGACACCAAATATCGAGGAGGCGCCTCGAGTTCTGCATGGGGTACTGATTGAGGTACTGTGTATTTTACACATTTACCCCCATGCATTGCAGTTGAAAAGACGATTTCGGCCCTCCACTTCCAAGATTTATAGGACTGCCACTAGGGGTCTTGTGTGCAAATTCAAAAACTTGATCATTTTCAAGAGGAGGCCTCCACTTCTCTAAATTTGAAGAGAAGCCCTTGCACTTGTATAGTTTCACGAAACAGCCTCCAGATGTTTCAAAAATCATAATCAGACCCCAGTATTGCCACCATTGAAAATCCTCGATATTTTAAACCCGGATGTTTTGAGAATATTGATCCGGATTCACTAGATATAGCCGTAGCATGCGTCTTGCCTGAACGGAAAGATTTTTGATGGATTTTTGACTGCAGAGCAACAGATTCAATGATATACGATGCAACTGACATCATCTCACGTACTCGATCTCATCGGACTCATATTCAGAGCGCTAATGGCGGAATTGCTACTATCAGTGGAGCAGGATCAATTGAGCTGTCTCCGACACTAAAATTATCCAATTGTCTCCATGTCCCATCTTTGTCCTGCAAGCTACTCTCAATCAGCCATGTGTCCCGAGAACTTAATTGCATGGTTCTAATGTACCCTTCTTTTTGTATTCTACAGGAGATCCAGACGGGAGAGATCATTGGGCGTGGCACTGAACGAGGTGGCTTGTATTATGTGGATGAGATGGCTCACCAGGGAACCGTTGGATTAGCTCGCGGAAAGGTCGACCTACAGCTCAGACTTTGACACCAACGCCTGGGTCATCCCTCCCCAGGGTATCTTAAGTTGCTCTTCCCTCATTTATGTCGCAATAAACCTAGCCTCATATGTGAAACATGTATTTTGGCTAAAAGTCATCGACATTGATTTCCAGTACTGATACACGTGCCTCACATGCATTTCATATTATTCATTCTAATGTGTGGGGTCTAGCCCCGGATTCAAGCCATTCTACATTGCGATATTTCCTCTTATTTATTGATGATTATTTCCGAATGACTGGGACATATTTTCTTAAACACAAATCAAAAGTTCCACAAAAATTCCAAGATTTCTATCATATGATCTATACTCAATTCCAAAAAAATGTTCAAATTCTTCGCTCGGATAATGGGGGGAATTTGTCAATCAGTCATTAATGACTTTTTCTGGGAAAAAGATCTTATTTATCAAACCACCTGTTCTCACAGTCCTCAATAGAATGGGGTGGCCGAAAGAAAAAATCGAATCATTCTTGAAATCACTCGAGCTTTACTCCTTGAAGCTAAAATGCCTAAATTCTTCTCGCCTGAGGCGGTGG
Source organism: Pinguicula moranensis (assembly GCA_028565015.1). NCBI lineage: Eukaryota > Viridiplantae > Streptophyta > Magnoliopsida > Lamiales > Lentibulariaceae > Pinguicula > Pinguicula moranensis. Next base: position 16,272 of record JAOWBN010160706.1, read on the forward strand.
CAACCGCGATCTATCTCCTCAACCGCTTACCTACCCGAATTCTTCAATTCAAAACCCCATACAAAGTGCTCACAACTCACCTGTCTAGGACTACTCCCCCATCTCTTCATCCTCGGGTATTTGGGAGCTCAGTATTTGTTCACGTACCGAGAGAAAATCGCACCAAGTTAGATCTATGTGCCATCAAGTGTGTGTTTGTGGGATATGGAGTTAATAAAAAGGGGTATCGGTGTTATCATATGCCTACCAAGAGAATATATACTACAATGGATTGTAATTTCCTTGAGTCAGAATTCTATTTTCCTTCTCAACCTCGGAATCAGGGGGAACACTTGGGTGATTCACTCAGTTGGTTGGTAAATTCTGAGCCTAGGATGATCCGTCCACAAGAATTGACTGCAGGGACCACAGGACTACCCTCCACATAAGTACAGGCCACACCGTCAGTCCATCCAAAGTCTCCACCATCTAGATCTCACCCTCACGAGGTACATGTATCCGACCCTGAACCACAAGTTTTTGATGATATAGACTGTAATTGCTCTAATGAGCAGGACTTGGCTAATTCTTACGTCCTTCCTCCAAGAAGGACCAGGGGCATTCCAGCAAAGAGATATGAAGCAGATCATATCCCCAAGGCAACCAGATATCCAATTGAAGACATAGCCAAGGGGGATCTAACAAAAAATGCTATGACTTTCCTGGCTTCTGTATATTCTGTGCAGATTCCTGGAAATGTAGCTGAGGCCTTAAAGAAAAAGGAATGGAGAGAGGCCAAGAATGAAGAAATGAGAGCCCTGCAGAAAAATGGAACCTGGGAGAAATGTATACCACCATCAGAAAAGAAGCTTGTAGGATGTCGATGGGTGTTCATAATCAAGGATAATGCTGACGGATCAATTTAAAGATACAAAGCACGACTGGTGGCAAAAGGATTCACACATACCTATGGGTTGGACTACTCCGAGACCTTCTCACCAGTAGCCAAAATTGACACAATCAGAGTATTGTTCTCGGTGGCAGCAAATCTTGATTGGCCCTTACATCAGTTTGATGTAAAGAACGCATTCTTACATGGAGATTTGAAAGAAGAAGTGTATATGGCAGCTCCCCCAAGATACTCTAGCAGCCTTAAACAGGGGGAAGCATGTCGATTAAAAAAGGCATTGTACGGACTCAAGCAATCTCCCCGAGCTTGGATTCATTATCTTTATGCGTCAGAATGGATATGTGCAGAGTAATTCAAATCACATCCTATTTCTAAATAAAAAAAGGTGAACATATTACTTGTTTGATCATATATGTTGATGATATGATCCTTACAGGAGTGATACAAATGAAATACAACAACTTCGAGAAAGCCTGTTTCAAGAATTTGAGATGAAGGACCTGGGCATACTAAAGTATTTCTTGGGGATTGAGGTACTCAGGTCAACTCAGGGCATCTTTATATCCCCAAAGAAATATATATTGGATTTTCTTGCTGAAATAGGGATGATAGACCGCAAACCAGCAGAAACACCTATGATTGTCAGCCATAAATTGAAACTAGACGAAGGCGCAGAACTTACTGATCGGGAACGATATCAAAGGTGGTTGGAAAGCTAATTTACTTATCTCATACCAGGCCAAACATAACTTATGCCGTAGGTGTGATTAGTCAATTCATGCATAGACCGCAAACAAACCATATGGAGGGTGCTCTACGGATAATCAAATACTTGAAGAAAACTTCGGTTCATGGTATTCTGTTAAAAAAAAGGCCACTTAGATGTGCAGGGATATACTGATGCAGACTGGGCTGGTAATCAGAATGATCGATGATCTACTGCATGGTATTTCATGATGCTAGGAGGTAACCTAGTAACCTGGAGAAGCAAGAAACAAAAGGTGGTAGCTCTCTCCAGTGCAGAAACAGAGTTCAGAGGCGTGGCAAGAGGCTTGGCAGAAATATTATGGCTATGGAAGCTCATTGGGGAAATTGATTCCCGACCCAAGGCACATCACCATTGTTCTGTGATAGCAAAGCGTCAATAAGTATTTCAGGAAATTCGGTTCAGCATGATCGAACGAAGCATATCGAAGTAGATCGACACTTCATAAAAGAAAAACTGGAAAGGGGCATTGTGAGTCTACCCTTTGTTCGATCTGAAGATCAACTTGCAAACGTTCTAACAAAAGCTGTAT
>JAOWBN010160817.1:0-18456 GCA_028565015.1 Pinguicula moranensis
AGGTCGCTCTATCTGGTGAACTGAAGAATTAAATAATTAATTATGTGAGACATAATTGGCGAATTTCACGGACGAGATTTAATTGGGTTTCGGTGGAACCCGAATTAAATTTAAATGTAATTAATTGAAATTGGATTTAATGGGATTAAATTCATGTTATTGGGCCCGAATTAAATTCAAGCCCAAGTCAATTAATTATTTTTTAGCCCAATTTAATCATCAATTGATTTAATTGATGTTGGGCCCAAAAGCCCAGTAACAAGAGATAAGTTTATCTCTCGGTCGAGAAAAGAGAGAAGCTCTCTCTGCGCGTTTTTCTTCGATTATCATGTTTGAGAAAAGATGACCGACCGTTCGTCCGAAAATTCCGGCAACGAGGTCGCCAGAATCGCACAAGGGCATAGCAGCTCACTTCAGTCGCCGGGGAGTGCTCTGGGTAGAGAATCTCCTACAATGGGGATTTTCGTGATCGCAATTGGTCCTGTTTTCCGCACGGGTTCGAAGATTTTCAGCGAGTTTCGTCGTCTCCGACGAGATCCAGGTAAGTATAGCTTACCCTCGACTCCTAGAACATGAATTAAACGGTTTTCGGCTCGATTTCAACTTGGTTCCGGATTGAAAGTTTTCGGAAATTTTAGAAAATCGGAGCCGTAGATCCTACAGTTGTGTGATGTTGAGGGTTTTTATCATTTAGAGACAAAAACCGGTCCACATGATAGAAAGAGGGGTAGCCCACGCAATTCTGTGTTTGTTGACAGTTGGAGGTCCAAACATGGTCTGATCGGCCTGAAATTAACTGGAGTCATGGGACGCATTCAGATTCATTATTACCTAAAGAACTAGACTTCTAACGGTTAGATTGTGATTGATTGAATTTGGAATAGGTTGCTATTTTTGTAGATTTATCTACATCTTTGTGCATATATTTTGATTCTAGTCCATTCATATTGTTTGTTAAGGGCTAGATATTAGTGGTGTGCTACTGCATTGTGTACTCTTACTCTATATTTTGGTAATAGTGGATTTGAGTGGATCTAAAGATCCGGTGGTTTTTTACCTCTTCACATCGGATGGATTTTTCACGTAAATCTTGTGTTCTTATTTTTCTACTATTGTTTCGTTGTTATTATCTCCACATTTGGTTAGCTATTTATGCCCCTATAAGCTTCTTGTGAATTGGGGAGGTGTCTTTAGCTCCAATGTGCTTAATTAGGTTGCTTGGATTTGGATAACTAGTTGAAACACTTCATTTGTGCCACTTCCTCCCACCACAAAGTGGTATCAAAGCTTTAGTTTGTGGTTGTTAATTTGCTAGAATTATGTACAAAAATACTAGTAAGATGATTTCGTTGAATGGCATGAATTATAACATTTGGAAGGATAAAATAAAAGATCTTCTATTTGTGAAAAGTATGCATTTATCTATGTTTGCTTTAGATATGCCAGTCTCTAGAAAGGATAAATAATGGGACTTTGAGCATCGACAGGTTTGTGGTTTTATCAGAATGTGGGTGGATTAAACTATTCACAATCTTGTTGCAAACGAAACAAATGCAAAGACACTGAATACACTTGAAAAGTTGTATGCTTCCAATATAGTTAACAACAAATTATATTTGTTGAAGCAATTGATAATTTGAGGTATTATGAGGGTGCACCTATCTCTAATCATGTGAATGAGTTTCGAGGTATATTAAATCAATTTTTTAATATTGGTGTTACTTTTGAAAATGGGATACTTGATTTATGGTTGCTTAATAGTTTGTCTAACTCGTGGGAGACATTTGGGTCTAACACACAAATTATTCTCCTGATGGAAAAATGTTCTTTGATTATGCCAAAAATGGAATCATAAATGAAGAGATTAAAAGGAAAACTTAGGGTTCATTGTCGCAGGTTGAGGTTTTGGTTATAGAGCAGAGGGGAAGACATCAGAACAGAGGTCAAGATAATAGAGAAAAAAGTAGAAGTAAGTCCATGCCCAAGTACCAACATATTGAGTGTTATCACTGCCACATGTAGGGTTACATCAAGAAAAATTGTTGGCAGTTGAAAAATAAAAAGAATAGGAACAATAAAAATTCAAAGAAATCTGAAAAAAGTAACACTGATCGTGTTGTTGTTGCTACAAGTGCTAAACTTCTTACAATTTATGATGACTGTAATATCAATTTGGTCTCTTCTGGTTCAAACTGCGTTGGTGACTCAGGTATTGCAGTCCATGTTACTCCTTTCAGGGAATTTTTCAGCACTTAGACTGTCGGTGACTTTGATTCCTTGAGAATGGGAAACAATGTCCTTGCCAAGGTTATTGGCATTGGAAATATTTTCTTGAAAGTTGCAATGGCTCTACAGTGCTGCTTAGAGATACTAAGCATGCTCTTGACGTTCAGTTGAACCTAGTTTTCATTTGAAAACATGATAGTGATAGCTATGGCAACAATTTTGTTGGTGAAAAATGGAAAATTAGCAAAGGGTCATTGATTTTTGCTAAAGTATTGAAGTTCAAGAACGATTTGTATTTGTTGCAAGCTTCAATTTCAGATGGCTCAGTTAATGTGGTGAAGAAGCAATACTCACCAAAATAGTGGAATAAGAGAATGAGTCATATTAGTGCCAAGAGACTTAATAATTTGGTGAAGAAAAATATTTTTCCGGGTGCTAAGAACTCCAGTTTTGAAAAGTATTCTCATTGTCTTTAAGGAAAAAAAAACGATTATCTTTCAAGACTAATCCTCCTCACCAACAACCAAATTTATTGAGTTTGGTTCATTCAAATGTTTTTGGTCCTTTGAAGTTAAAAACGAATGGTGGTGCATCTTATTTTGTGACTTTTATTGATGATAACTCTATAAAGCTTTGGGTCTTTGCCTTGAAGACCAAAGATCAAGTGCTTGATTCTGTCTCGAGTAATGCTTATTCCAAGAATTTTCTTGGAATAAGCATTACTCGAGAAAGGTACATTTAGAAAGTACTTGAGAGATTTCAAATGGACAAGACTAAGATAGTTACCACTCCTTTGTTGATACATATGAAGTTGAACAACAAACAGAGTCCCTCTACTGATGAAGAGAATGAAGAAATGAAAAGTGTTCCTTATTCTTTTGTTGTTGGTAGTTTGATGTATGCTATGGTATATACAAGATCTGATTTATCTCATACAATTGGGTTTTATTAGGTTATATCGGTATTATCCTATGAATATAGCAGTTAATCATATAGTCCACTTGTGAGTGATGGTTGCTACTCGTTATCACTTCTATCGGTGGCTTGAGGTCGATAAGCTTGTTAGGAAAAGGCATTTTTTTGGACAAGCCAAATTTTATATAAAAAGGAAAATACAGATTTATGTACAAAATCAGAAGAGCAAAATGAATGATGTGATTGTTGGAGGGATGAGACGAATTTGGATTCTTGCATGATTTTTAAGTAATTGGGTCCTGCAATGTGAATTATACTAATGTGGTTTCTTCTAATCAGAGGCACAAACATGGTTGGATCGATCTGGAAATTTAACTGGAGTCAGAAGACTCATTGGGCATCTTCTTGTTCAGAGAAGATCGGATTTTAATTGTCCGATTGTGAGATATGAATTTTTGAATAGACTGGTTTTGTTCATTCACGATTTGTTATTTGCAGCATTGCGCAGTCTTGGTTTTATAGGCGATCGGAGGTCTGAACGTGTTATGATCAAACTAAAAGTTTGCCCATTGACAAAGAACTTCTCAAGATATATGCTGACAATAGGATATCAAATACTAAGGGGACCGATGATGATTTATTATTTTTGGAATATATTATTCTCAATTTGGAAGTTGGCACGTGAGTTACTGAGACCAGATTGAGCATATGGGGTGTTGCGCGTGTAAGATGTCACACCCCTGCTAGAAGATGCCATGATGGAACTTTTATTTCCTTTTTATGTCTTTAATTAAATTAGTCCATTAGTTGGTGAGAATTTTGAATTTTTATGTAATTATGCAATTTTCTACTCTTTAGGAATTAAGTTACAGTGGGCTTCTTACTTAGGTATGGTCCAATTTTAATAGGATTTAAATTAGGTAGGGCTCAAATAAAATTTAGGGATTAGAGTCTTAGGCCCATTAAATTTTAGCTTATTTAAAGGCAAATTTCACCCTTTTTCAAAAAAAGATTTTTGACGTTAATTTCATTATGAGCTTTGAGAAAGATCTATTTGTTTATTTAATTCCTATTCTAAAGAGAATTAGGTTGCATGCATCTTAGGGTACATGCAAAGGTTGATTCTATGATACTTTTATTTGTCATAGAATAGATAATCGGGTAGGCGTTTAATTGAACCTTTGGTTTACGTTCGTTTCTAGTGTAGTAATTAGGTAGAGGTTGATATTCCATGTTTGATTGAGTTTCTACAGCATTATACGCTTTTTCCATCTCCGTTCTTTTCCATCCTTATTTTGGGTAACTTTTTGTTGGTTTGCACAATTTATCCTTTTATTTTTGTTAATTTCAAATTTTGGTTGATTCATATGTTTCTCTTCATACAAGAATAAGTTCCCGATTTCACGTTTTTGTTCTGTGAGAAAAAATTCACATCAAAGAATAAAACAAAAAAGAAACAACAGAGGAAAATACAATGAACCCTACCTAACATCAAGGATCCATATACCTAGAGTAAGGCATACGGGCCGGTCCAAACGGGCCCGGCCTGGCCGCCAAAGACGGGCTAACGGGCCCTCCCGACCGTTAAAAAATGGGCGGGTGGCGGGCCTTGGGCGAAAAACCGGCAGGGCAGGCCCGCCTGTTTTCCAAAGCGGGCCGGGGCGGGCTCATTTTTTGAGCCCGCGGGCCCGCTCGGCCCTCCCGTTTGATTATTTAAAAATAAAAAATAAAAAAAAATATTTAAAAATATTAAAAATATTAAAATAAATTTAAAAATTAAAAAAAAAATAAAAAAATAAAAAAACGGCGGGCTGGGCGACTATTATGCTTAAATGGGCCGAGTGGGTTTATTTTGTAAATGGCCCGAGCGGGCCAGACCCGTTTTGTAAACGGGCCAGGCCCATTTTTCTCACACAGGCGGGCCAGGCTGGAATTTCCAGCCCGTTTACCCAGAACGGGCGGGCCGGGTCAGCCCAGCCCGCCTGTTTGCCGACCTCTACATATACCCTTCTTTTCTACTACTTGATTCATAGGTACGCAATGATCTTTCATCTTCCCGTAGCATCATAGTTATCCAACAACTCAGCATTCAATTCATTGCCATCAACATATCAACTAGTTATTCATCCAAACTCAAAGTGATGCCTGCCAACTTATCAATTCCATTTTTTATTTGGATACAGGAACGTAGCTCAATTGAGTTTATGATGAGCTATCCCTTTAATGAGGAAGAGGAAGGGGTCTAGATCAACTGTACCTACATATCATGAAGCAAATTATCAAATTATATGTTCCACCTTGACATTATGGAAAAGGCTATAATTCCCTTCTCTGTCTCAGTTCTGACGTTGAAGATGTGTACCTCTTTTGTTAGGCTTATTGGTATTGAAGAGAAATCCCCCTCTTTGTTTCATTGAGCACCACAATGTTACTTGAACATCTTGTCTATATTGAGGAACCTCTATTACATATCAGCCTATGTTGAAATATAATATGGAGAAAAATCTTGTCTATATGGATAGTGCAGGGGTTGCTTGTGGTTGTCCTTTTTATCTGTAGACATCCACTCCAAGATTACAAGGATAAAACTGATGTTGTCTAGTATTTGATCCTCCATGAATATTGTGGCCTTTGAGCAAGTATTCCTACATTTGCACTCACATATATCCATTGATGGGTCTAGAGAAACAAACTTGTATCTTCTTGGCCCATATCATAATATTAATGTAGCATAATGCCACGACATGAACATGCATTCATCAACCACTTCAACCTCCCAATCTTCCTCTCAAATTCAACTTTTGGGGAGTAAGGGGATTTGCACCTCTCTGCTCCTGCACAACCAACAAACAAGTAAGTAGCATTTGTGTGCTCTTGTTTAGCAAGTTAAATCTCTTGTACGTTGGTCAGGATCATCATTTTTTAAAGCCAATTTCAAGATCTCGAGGCAGCCAACAACATTGCTTTATCTTCCGAAACTGCGGCATTAGGTTTGCTTGGACTCCCCATGTTTTGAAGTTTAAGCCTCTCAGTTCCTACACAACCAATTTTAGAATCTGAATTCTAATTAAATTTGTAAGCTTGATTTTGATTGGGACAACCAGTCTGATGTAGAAAAGGGAAATAGATGCTTTGTTCTTTTGGGTCAAATCCAGTGCCACACTGACATTATAGAAGTTTCATTAAGTGTCCCTCCCATAGCTTCCAGTAACCACTCATAATATGAACCAAAACTGCACTATGATAGGGAAATTAGTAAATAAATGAGAGAGATATTCTTGCTCAATAGCTAATTTGCAGAGCGTACATGATAATTCATGTCCTTCCAAAATAATATGTCTATGATGCATAATTGTCTTTAGTGGCACTGTGTTCTCGAGCATTTTCCATGCAAATATCATTATTTTCTTGGGTGTTGTTTTGTTCCAAGTGTTATGAAGTCTCCTTGCTTCCTTAGCTGAGTAGGGGTTAGGTATGGAGTTGATAATTCTTTTTTAAGCCTCTCTAACCGTGTAGTTTCCTTCCTTTCCCCCTTCAAACTTTTATCTGTCTATTCCTTGTGCATCCAAATCCATATTCTGCAAACTAGACTCGAGCTCATTTAACTCAGTTAGTTCATGATCTCTCAAAGAATGTCTCCATCCCTAATTCCAAATCCTCCCATTGTTGGTGTATTGCCACATGCCTGATATGAGGGCATGTGGTTTTGTTGTGATTCTGAATAACAGGCTAAGCCAATGATATACTCAGTTTCCACTTATAAGTCCAAAATCTAATGCATCTCTCATTGCCAATGTGTAATTAAATTTGATGCTGGAAGTGAGTAGAGTTTGCTATGTCGTGTATGCTATGCCACCAAAAGGATGTGGATGCCAAACTAGTACTCCTACCTATGCTGGCAACCACGAGAGGTTGCCATTTTCATGAAAACCACCTACTTCCAACAGACCAGATCTGCCATATTTTGATCTCAAAACATCATTAGCGAAGCTAGTCTCATTTGACAACAATATAGCACACCACTTGCCTAACATAGCTTCATTAAAAGCCTTAATATTTCTTACGCCAAGGCCTCCACCATCCACCTGTGTGATGACCTTGTTCCAGTGTACCCAGCAAACCTTCTTTTTCTCCTTAGAACTATCCCATAAAAGCATTCTGAATAGAGACCAGCTTTGCTAGTACAAATGGTGGAGCTCTTGAATAGCCAAAAAATGAACTGGATAAGCTGCAAGGATAGAGTTCAGAAGGATGATTTTCCCACCCATAGAAATGTGTTTATGGTTCAGTGAGTTAGAACCCTTCTATACTTATCAAGTATAGGGATCCAAGAGCTCTATTTCTTAGGATTCGCTCCTATTGGTAGACCAAAATAGATAAGGGGGTAGATACTGTCACATAGCCCAAATAGGCAGCCATTTCCTACATAATTCTCTATGGGATATTTAGACCTATCAAGTTGTTCTTGCCAAAGTTCACTCTCCGGCCCAAGACTACTTCAAAATTTTGAAGTATGTCTTCGAATGTTTTGATAGTACTCCATGATGCTTCCCCAAAGAGTAATGTATCATTTGCAAATTCAAGGTAAGTCAGATTTACATTCTCTCAGCCAATCGCAACTCCTTTGAACATAAATAGATAGTTGTCTTTGTGATCATGTTGGACAATTCTTCTGCTGCAATCTAGTATAAGAGAGGTGAGAGAGGGTGTCCAAGCCTAAGGCCTCTCTTTGGTTGGAATTTTGTTGTTGGACTTCCATTGATAAGAACGGATGTGGAGGCAGAATACAGTAATGCCCTTATCCATCCACTCGAGATTAATGGGAAGCCCATATGTGACATATCATCTTGCAAATAGTCCTAATTAATCATGTAGAATGCCTTATCAAAGAAAACTTTAAATATCAACGCCCTTTTTCTTTAGTTCATCAAGAGTTTCATCAGCTATAGCTTTCATAATTTCGTTTGCAGAGAGAGGTCTGATCAGGGCTCTCTGGTCCAGGTGACCCACTATTCTGAATCTCATATTATTGATATTGGGTCTTATCCATGGTACTTCAGAATATCTCTCATTGAAATGTTCCTGAAAGTTATTCTTGACCATGTCTAGATCCTCAACCCAAGAGTTGTCAACCCAAATTCCATGAATGGCATTAACCCTTTTCTTGTGCTTTAGACATCTATCGAAATGCACACTATTTGTGTCCCCTTGTTGTAACCAAATTACTCTTGATGTTTGAAACATCAAACTATCCAGTTGCTTTGTGGTCTTGTTTAGTTCCTCTATAAGTAGGGTAGCCTCCCACTCTGCCTCAATACCTAGGTAGAATAACAATGTTTCTCCCTTCATTTCTTTTATATCTAGCCTGTTCAGAATGTCCTTCCTTCTATCTTCCAGATTTTGAGGTGCTGCTTGGTTCCAAGCCTTTATTCCAGCTTTAATAGTCTGAAACTTACCTTTAATCTTGTAGCTGGCATATACTTCAATGCTTGTGTGCCTCTAAATATCTATCATATGCACATATGATTTGTCTTGGAGCCAGCACTCCAAGACTTTGAAAGGTCTTGGACCCTAGTTTTGTACTTTCGAGCAAAGACTAATTGCACAATGATCCGAGTCATTCCTGCTAAGTCCAGTTTGTATCCAATTTAACTCATTTCCTAACCAAGAGTCATTACACAAAAATCTGTCAAGCTTACTCATGGCAGTGAGAGACTTTCAGTACCATGTGAATATTCTCCATTCCATTTTCCAATCCACTAGACTTAAATATCTAACCAAATCTTTGAAGGATGAAATTTCCTAATCATTTGTTCGTTGAGATGTTCCTTTTCTTTCTCTATGATCAAGGAGCACACTTAAATCACCCATGAGACAATTTTTGAGTTTATTTTCCTGAGTAGATATATCTGATCTGTTGCCACTGGTTTTGTTTTATTGCCAGATTAATAGGACCATAAATATTCAGCAAATTGGACATAATCCCTTTTGTAAACCAATGTACTGAGACCCCCAGAACGCCCTCGGCTGATAGAATAGATTGCCTGCTAATTTCACCTTATCCCATATGCATAAAAGACCCCTAGACTGCCCATTGGAGCCCTTATATCCCAAGTCAAAATCGTTTGCCATCCATAAGTAAGCACAGTGCTTTTCTTCAACCCTCTCCATCTTAGTTTCTTGCATACTTATGAAATATGGCTTTTCTGATAGTATTAGTTCCCGTAGACTCTTCTTCCTTCATGGGCTACACAAGCCTCTGACATTATAGGGTATAACTTTCATTAGGAAATTTTCCCATCTACTTTCTTACTACTTCCCGGTGATGCAGCTTTCTGAGATTTCCATTGTAGGCTATTCATTGGTATCAACTGATTTTTTTTTTTTTGGATAAGACTAATTTAATTAATAATAAAAAAATATTTACAACTTTCTTATCAGGGATAAGAAAGTATAAGGCAGAAAAATAAGAGAAAGAACTATTACAAATCTTCTCCCAAAGGATGAGGTGAGGCGTGGGTGTTCAAAAGCAATGATCAATTGACAGTCAGCTATGCAGGCTGTCATAATATGACTACAGAAATCGGTATAAACTGTTGATAAGCTTCCATATGGTTTTGGCCATATGATAAACCTAATGCACTACCAATATCCATAATAGCTTCTACCTTTGTGTTAATGTGCTCCACTGGTATAGGATGGTATACATGTCCATTATCAGGGAATGTATATGCTCACCTAGAAAGGAATCGATGTTTATTAGAGGTCAATCTCTCATGATTGGGTGTTTAAGCGCCGGGTAATATCTTTGATGTAGTTAATGTGGACACATCAAAATTAACTACTTGAATTATGTAACTGTTGGGGAAGTGGAACAATTTGAAAATGGAAAGGCTTAGGATTTGGGGGTTGTGAGTCTTTATTTCTTGGGACTTTTCAGGTGTCCGTCTTTATGTCTCGAAGTAATAGTAGTTTGGAATAACCAAGTAGACTTTTATAATAGAGAAATTTTGACATTTTGAACAAATTTGTTTTGTATTTCAATTGTTTCTTGAAGTGAATTATCTTTTGCTCTTGCTCTTGGATTATTGGGTATCAAAGCCTTTCTAATGCTCTTGGATTCCTATTCTCTATCATGGTGTCACGAGAAAGATGAAGACAAAATCGAGGAGGTGAATGAGATCATGAAATTAAAGAACTTCATAGACAAGCTGAACAACTCACTTTATGGATCGAATGACAAGAGTCTCGGAAGGAACTCAATGAATCATCTCGTAATGATTCAAGTGATGACTCTTATTTCAATCCATTTGCATGGCAATAAATGGTTGAGGATGAATCAAATTATGGATCCATAAAGATTGATTTGCCAAAGTTCCATTGTCGTTTTTAGCCGCAGTGGTTTCTGGAATGGATTAGCGCCATTGAGAAACAAATTGACTATAAGTAAACACCGTAGAAGTTATCGTGTTGCTATGGTGATATCACGCTCGAGATGAACAATACTTCATCTTCCCCGATTTCCTGCCCAATATCACTCCTCACTAATCCGCCTCGGTTGAGAGTACCACTCCCCCTAGGCCCTACCCTTCTACCACCTCTCCCTGGAGATGGCTCAAGCACCCGGGGAGGCACCAAATCCATCCTCAACCCAATGCCATATGACCACCAACCCCACCAATCAGCCCCCCATTCAACCGCAAAATTATCTCCATCACCACACAATAACCTCTACAACCAGAGATGACTGCCCCACGGACCATACCCTATCACCAGGCCAAATGAATGAGGCGAGCAACTATTAAAGTCGGAAAGGCTCCACAGCATTTGTCTTCCCGACTCCATACAATGATCAAACCCCCTTCTGACTACATATATGTTGGTACAAGAAAATCAAAAACCAGTACATGAATGACTTGGTCCCACGGTGACGTACCCAGAGAAACCTCTGACGAGCAAGATCCCAAAGATAACCAGCTTCTTCCTCACAAACTTCCCCAAGAGAGGCTTGGAAGTCTGCTCAAGCAATATGGGAAGATACATGAACTCAAAGTATCTAGTAAACCGAGTAATACTGGCCACCCAATCGGATTTGTAGAGTTCAAGGACGTCAAGGATGTTGAACTGATGTTATTCCCGCTGAATAACATTTGGATTGGGTCCTACCGCATTCAAACTAATTGTGTTAAGTTCCAAAAATCTCCTGTGGCCAAGGGAAAAGCTCGATCATGGGACGAGGCCAAAATCCTAGGAATATTCATCCTACACCCAAAGCAACCAAGACTACTATGTTGACGAAGCTTCTGCAAGGAACATTGTGAAAGAATCAAGCTAAAGGTGCCGCTACTAGCATGGACCAGCTAAGTCCGAACTGTAAGAGGACTACACACGGCTTAATTCAAGCCACATTAGCATCCAGAAAATTAAGTATGGATAGCACGATTTACAGGTTTCTTTGAAATCTTCTAGATATCTTAACATAGTGGTGAATCATACGGGCATTGGAATGGTTTTTATTTGGGTGGAGGAGGCACTATTTTTGAATAACCTGCTACATAATGATCGCGTTTGGCTAGCAAATTGGCTACTAGATATCTCGACATGGACTATGACATAACCAGACACCACATGCCTTTGTTGGATCAATCTGCATGGATTACCCATTCATGCCTGGACACCTTCAAACCTTGAGGCAATTGGCAGTACTCAAGTAGGGACTTTCATGCATATTGACGAAATCACTACCTCTAAAAGGTATCTGGCGGCTGACCAGCTATTAATATAGGTTAATCTGACAAAATCACTTATGTGCTACATACTTATGGCATGACAACGATTAGACTGGTGATACAAAGGCTCCACGGGGCAATCTGGTGGTTTGCTCTATCTTTAGAACAGTAATAAATTTAGCAAGATTAGTATGTTTGATGGTGAGAGTTTCTTAGGTGTCTCTAGTAGATGGAATGGATAAGATACAATCTCTAATATGGTAAATGTTTATAGACCAAGTGACTTATCCAACAAGCAAGTTCAATGGCAAGAAATATTAGATGTTCACACAGGCAGGAGTATTGAGAAGTGGTGTCTTATGGGGGACTTTAACGCAGTTTTGGACATCGGAGAGAGGAAATGTGCAAATCAACATTCTCATGAGCTAGAGACCAGACTGTTTAGAGACTTTGTGACATCTTTGGGCCTACAGAATCTCAGAATGGAACGGAGAAAGTTCACGTGGTACCTCAAATCTTTGAAAGCAATGAGTAGTCTAGACATATTTATGGTCAATGATGATGGTTGGTCCACGATATTGCTTGGATCCAATTAGTCCTTGACAAGGATGACTCTGACCACTGCCCGATCAGCCTATGCACAAGAGTCCGAGACTGGGGAAATAAGCCGATGAAGGTACTAGATGGGTGGTTGTTGGACAAAGACTACATCATGTTAGTAAAACTCTCTGGATCAATAATGGAACAACTATTGAAACTCTCTGGATCAGCCAGAGAATTTAGTAGAAAATTAAAGTTATCAGAGCGGGCATCAGTATATGGAATAAAACAGCACCTAGATTGTTTTTTCGATAAGAAAATAAGTATATTTGTTTGGAAATTAATCCAGAATGCCATGCCCACAAAAGCCAATCTACAAAATAGACATGTCATCTTTGATGGCCAGGATGTCAATTGCACCTTATACCATTCCAGTCAAGAAATTGGGAAAAACCTATTTCAAGATTGCCCGATAACTACACATGTATGGATGGCAAAATAGAAATGGATGCTACCTAGTGTAGCAACTGATCTAGCCAGTGGCATACAAACACCCACACTCCAGGCATACTCTGCTGCCAAGCAACCAGGCATAAATCTAGAGGCCTGGATTTCCATTTAGCTATCAATGGTCCAGACAATTTTGAAGACAAGAAACATGTACCATTGCACTGGCACTAAATCTAGTATCCAAGCTATGCTGCAAACAATTCAAAGGATGACTTGGTCCTAACTAAGAGCAAAGAGATCAGAAAGGCTATTTCCATACTCTATGAAGACTGGCTGCTATATCCATCTACATGTATGGCTTTCACTGTACAAACATGAAGATCCAACAACAATCACATAACCAAAAAGCTCTATGGTCCTCATTTCAAGGGTGGGTGGAAGAAGCAAACTTAATTGTGTACCAATCTGCAACAAAATAAGATGAATAGGTTGACGTTCTTGACTTTTTCTTATGCTCTTACCTCATTGCTGATAAGTTGATGCCTATGAACCATAATTTGAGTTGTGTACCAAACCACGTGTTAATTTGATAAGTTGAAAACCATGAAACTTGATGAGGTATGTAGCAGCACAGTAGCATACACACACACACCAACCTCTTAATGAGCACACGAGAATCTAAAAGGATGATAAATGATGCGGGTGACACATCTCTGAAGACAGTGAAAAGCTTTTGTGGAAGAAGAGACAAATGCTATATAGGCATTTTTCTCTTTCTTTTCTTTTTCTGTATCTTTTTCTTCTTTTCCTTTGGTATATTACTCTTTCCATTTATATTGAATTTTGGCATACCAAAAAGAAAGAAATACCGGAGAATCAAAGGGTGAAGTTGGTGGCCACAAAGTTATGTGGTTATGCTTCGGCTTGGTGGGACAAGTTGGAAGAAAGAGACTTTTGCAAAGGTAAGCCTAAAATCTCTTCATTGGAGAAAATGAATTATAGGCTTAAAGAAAAGTTTCTTCCTATTGACTTTTATGAGATCATATTTTCTCAATTTATTAGTCTTCGGCAAGAATCTATCAATGTTGTGGATTGCACTGAATAATTTAAAAACATATGGCTCTAAATGACTTACAACAAAGTGAAAACCAACTTGTTGTACATTATATTAGTGTTTTGAGAGTGCATATTTGAGATGGAGATGTATTGGCTATCTACCCTCAATGACACTTATCAATTGGCATTGAAAGTTGATGCAAAACTTGCTCGCCGAGGTGCCAGAAATTTGTCGAGGTACACAGTCCTTAACCTTCTTCTAAAGGTGAATCTTCATGAGGTATGGGCATAGCTAGTTCTGATGCTACTAAAAAATCAAAATCTATGGACATTGCCCTCAATCTGGACGTTTTAAACAAAAGGGTTTCGTCAACTGTGGAGGATAATGATTCATCCATAAAGAAAATGGAGTATAGGCTTTAACAAAAGAACACATATATCTTTTTTTGGGGGTATGCAAAAAATTCATTAAAAAACTAAAAGGAGTAAAAAATGTTTATATACAAAAATACAAATGAAAACCAATATAAAGATCTACTCTATCTATGTACAATGTTTTCAATTTGCCTTATTCTCCATTTCTTACTTGCCTTCAGCATGTCTCTGAACAGAGTGCTCACCAATGGAGCTGTCTAAGACACACATTAGTTCATCTGGTTCCAACAGATCCAGTACTCATCAAAAGAGGAAGGGTGCTTCAAATGGTTTGATGTTTGGTCCTCTGTACATCACTCCTCTAGCTTAATAGTTGTCATCTTATCAAAATTCATTTCAAGATTTTGGTACAAAACTTAGCTAACAGTTCATTGTCATCAACATATCAACAGTAACGTAATACTTTCTAATGTATAGCAAAATGTCATGATTGTCAACTTATCAATCCCAATTTTTGTTTGCAAATTGGTACACAACTCTATTTTGCTTCGATGCTTCTATAGTGAATCCCCCTTACAAAAACTGGATATACCTAGAAGGGATGATTATTGTCAATGTCTTCACAACTACTCACCAGTTTTTGATGTTCATACAGTGGATCGGCTGCATCAGTCAGTTTGACAGAGAATAATGGAACAATTTTTTGTTCTTCATGCTATGATCCATAGCCAGGTTCTCCATTAGATTGTATGGACCATGTTCTAGATATTTGGCTCCATACTAATGTAGTTTGGGTAGTTTCTGGTCTTCCATAGTATCCAAATCATGGATAACCAGATGGATTTCCAAGCCTTGGTATGTGCGCCTATTTGCATTGCTTCTAAAAATGTCTGTAACATTGGTGCTTGGATGACATTGTGCAAATCAACTCCCTTGTTGGATAGCCAGCCTTTTATTATCGGCCATACCCGGACAGTGACTAGACAGTCTTGGAAAAGATGGTTCATGGCAAGTCTGACATAATGTGCAACTAGTGTCCAGTCCTTCTGGGATGACTTGTCATTTATGTAGGTCTACCATGGTAGGCATTGCGTTCTTGAATAGCTTTCAAGCTAGAATGCTTATTTTCTTGGGGTCAAACCTATTCCAGATACTTGGTAGGGTCCATGCTTCTTCTTTTGTGATAGTTGTTTGTGTTTCTACAGTGATCTGCTTATAAGTTGCTTTGACTATATAATTACCAAATGTGCTACCTTCAAAAGTATAGCTATCTTGCCCTTGTCGCCATGGTAGTGTATCCTGCAAAAAAACATATAAGATTAGTTAGTTCAGTGAGTTCAATATAACGCATGTTTCTCCTCCAGTTCCACAACCAACTCCATCTGTCGCCCTCTCATTCGCCTGATCCAGATATGCTTACATCCTTCTTGGTGGCATTTCTATACAACCTTGGATATCTGCTAAAGAGACATTTTGGTGCCATTTGTTTCTCCACAATTTGATACCTTCACCATAGCCTAATTTCATTTTAGTATTATGACAAAAACAGTTGGCGCTTAGTGTATCATGTAGATCAGTCTATCACTGGAGGCGTATGGTCTTCCACGTCTTTTCCCTTTCTGTCTCATAGCTGGATCTCTAGTTTCCTTAGTTCTCTAAGTTCGCTTATAGATGACAGACCATATACCACATATTTAGATCTCATAATTGCAATAGCTAAGCTCTGTTCTCTGCATAGAATTTTCCCACCCCATTTTCCGAGCATAGCTCTGTTAAATGCATTATGACCTCGTGCTCCCAGGCCTCCTCTTTCTACTTGTGTGGAGATCTTATTCCAAGTGGTCCAACACATCTTTTTCTTATCACTGGTGTTACGCAAAAAGAAAGATCTCTGTAGGGTAGTCAATTTCTTGATTACAGAGGTAGGAGCTTTGAAGAAGGCAAAGTAGTGGGATGGTAGAGTAGCTAGCAAAGAGTTTATCAACACTAGTTTACCTCCTATGGACAGGTCCCTCCGATCCCAAGAGTTTAGAGTTTTATTGAACTTATCTATAACTGGTTTCCATGTCTCCTGGTTTTTTGGATTGGCCCCTATTGGTAAACCAAGGTATTTGAAGGGGATAGAACCTGCTTGACAACCCATGAAAGTAGTCATTTCCACAAGGATTGACTATGGCATGTTGATCCCCAGTAGTTGTCTTTTATTGAAGTTGATATACAGGCCAGAGATTATCTAAAAGTTTTGTAAAATGGCCGTAAAAGATTTGATTGTGTTCCATGAGGCTTGAATAAATAGTAATGTGTCATATGTGAATTGTAGATGGGATATAGGTACCTTATCTCTGCTAATTTCCACTCCTTTGAACATGTGTGAATCAACTGCCCTGCGTACCATTACTGATAGTCCTTCTGCTGCAAGTAGAAATAAGAAAGGTGATAAGGGATTACCTTGTCTTAGACCTCTCTTGTGATAGAATTCTTTGGTGGGACTACCATTGATGATGATTGAGGTGGAGGCTGACTCAAGTAATTCTTTGATCAACCATGACCAGCTTATAGAGAATTCCATTTTGGTCATCACAATTTTGTAGATATGCCCAATTAAGTGTGTCAAAGGCCTTCTCAAAATCCACCTTAAATATTATGGCCTGTGTTTTCAGAGTTTTTTTTCACCTCATATACTCCCATTTGCTATCAGAACACCATCAAGGAGTTTTCTACCTTTGATGAAAGCCATATGATTAATCGAGATCACATCATTCATAACTCTTCTAATTCTATTGGTTAGGACCTTGGCATGGATCCTGTAAGTGTTATAGGCCTGTAATCCTCGACTTTCATTGGTGCCTTGGTTTTGGTTGTAAGGGTTATATGGGTTGCATTGTTTCCTCTGGCAATCTTGCAGTTTCTGTAAAATTCCATCATCATCTGGCAGATCTTATCCTTCATCAGAGACAGGAAGTGTTTTATAAACCTTATGTTTAGTCCTTACAGAACTGAACTTTTGTTGTTGCCACAACCATTAATTGCATCTAGTATTTCAGGTTCTAGGAAGGGGGATACAAGTCTATGCTTAAAGCTTGTGGATAGCGTCTTAAATCTCATATTAGATATTTTGGGTCTGGACCAGGTTAACTCAGTTATATGTGTCTTGAAAACTTTTTAAAGCAGTCCTTTACCAATTCTATATCTTCAATCCAAGTTGTTCCATCCCAAACTCCATTAATCGCATTCCTTCTCCTGTTCTTTCTAATCCATCTGTGAAAGCTAGCAATGTTAGCATCTCCTGTTGGATCAAGTTAATGCAGGATTATTGGTACATCATGTTTTCCAGGTTCTTAGAGATAGAGGCCGGTTTATCTCTAAGTATTTGGATGGTTTGTTGATCCATTTTACAACCATTGTACGTGGTGTCTTGTTCAACCATCATCTCCTTCTTCCTCAGACTATTGCATGTCTCTTTGCACTTAGGCATCAAATCTCTTGGTACTTCCTTATTCCATGTCCTAATACCTGCTCTTATTGCTTTTATTTTCTCCTTGATTCTTTGGCTAGCGTATCCCATCTTTCCACTACTACTCCATATGTTCTCTATCAAAGTGTTGTAGCTCTTTTCCCTCAACTAACCATTCAGGACTTTTAGTGGTTTAGGGCCCCAGTCTTGGAATTTAGAGCAAAGGCTTACCGGGCAGTTATCAAAATCATCCTTATCAAGTTCTGTTTTGACCCAATTTATGTCTCGTCCCAGCCAAATGACATTAGCCAGGAATCTATCTAATCTGCTCATGGCTTTCAGTGAGTTGAGATACCATGTGAACCTTCTCTTCTCCATCCAAAGTTTCTGCAGACACATATCTGTGACAAAGTCCCTAAACAAGCTTATTTCCTATTCATTTGAGTGTTGTGTTGTACCTTTCCTTTCCCTCTTTTCCAGGGCTGCATTAAAGTCTCCTATGAGACACCACTTCTCCCCTTCCCTCTCTATGTGAATGCTAGTAGTTCCTTCCACTACATATGCTTGGATTGTAGGTCGCTTGGACCATATACATGTTAGTTTAGTGTGACCTGGAGCATTGTACTCTTCTTAATTTCATGTATACTGGATGATGAAAATCATTTTGTTCCTTGAGTTTTAGATATGTATATTATGGATCATTTGGGTTGA
>JAOWBN010160928.1:0-18450 GCA_028565015.1 Pinguicula moranensis
TTACTTATTTTAAATATTCTGATTATATATTTTAGTTTCCTACCTTCTCAACTATTGAAATTAAACTTTCGGAACGTGCGCATAGGGAAAAAATTAATGGAGCTATAATTTTTTTTTATAGGTAATCCAAGTCACCCCGTAAGTTTAGGGTGGTTGTGGCAGCCTACCCATTAAATATCCGGGTTGACCCACATGGACCCAATTAATCCCAATGTGATAGTGCAGAATTACTTTCAGCCAAAGTCGATCCTTTGACCTCGCAAGTCCCGTATATACGGAGTCGTAGATGATAGGATAAGTAGCACCGTCGTGTAGCTATGGTTTTGTACTTTTGTCTAATGTCTTTGGTGGACAAAAATTAGAGAACATTTCAAATGCATCGAACCGCACAGAAGGGACCCGCACGTGATCAGCTCCCCCCGAATCTGTGTCACGATCCGGACCCACGCGCATTTTATCACGGAGCCGGATCGCGACGTAAAACTCGTGTGTTTGACGCCGCACAAGCAAACAGCACGCTAACTTGCGCACCTCTGCAGTGTCCCCACTTTCGCAAGTATTTAATTTACTGCAGGCCTCTGCTACGATTACCAACACGTGCTGTTTCCTTGTTTATGCAGACGCGAACGACGACGCACGTGAGCGTAGGAGGTGTACGTACTCAAGCTTTCGAGATTCCTTCAAGTTCTGCTTTGATGATACTTCACATTTTCGGAGGTATGTAGTGGGTGTTTGCAAACCCAGTAGAAAAGCATTTTTTGGTTTTTGGCGGTGGAAAAGCCAGTTTTAACTGTTTGCGAAATTTTCGTTTGGCAATTGACTTCTGGCTTTTGGCGGTGGAGAAGTCAAAAAAAGCCAAAAGTCAGAAGCATCTCCGGAGTAGCTTTTGGAGTGCTTTTGGAGATGGTAATTTTGTAATTATTTAAAAATTTAAATTTTGAAAAAACATTTTTGGAATAATTTTTTTGCAAACATTATTTTTTTACTTTTGTTGTAGTAAAGCATATTTTGAAAATACTTTTTCATTTTTTTTATTTATAAAAAATCCTTTTTTCAAAAGACATTTTAAAAAATTATTTCTAACAAGCAAAAGAACTTGAAAACACCCTCTTATTGGCCCAGCTTAATAGAAATACTTGCTCCATAACCCAATTTTTATACCCAAGCCACTTCTCCAATCTAACTTTCTTCAACCACCATGATTTCCTTACGATTAGTTGCTGATTCTCCCCAGGCGATCCCTCGTGGGAGCACATGAGTTTGACTTAAGTTCCTACTTTTCCAGTTGTTAACTGCACCGTAGTCGTAGCGCGTGATTTCTTTCCACTTTTCACCGATTTGTTTTTCGGCGCATACTTATATTCTACATTTGATCTTTTCATTGGGCTTTAAATGGGCTATCACCTTTTTGGGCTTTATCTCTTCTAGGACCAGTAAGAGATGCTTTAGCATTTTCCTTTTGTTTTTGTTTTTGCTTTTTAGGTTCAATACGTCGCATCGCAGAGGTTGAAATGGAGGACGACGACGAACCTCCGGTAGCAATCGCAATAAACGACGTCGTTAGCCATGATACAGAGGAGCTGCGTGACGAACGGCCATTTGTTATTTCCGAAGCTCAGCCGGTTGGCATCACCGTCATAACAGGATATCTCGGAGCCGGCAAGTCTACTGTGAGGAAAAAATTAAATTGTGAGAAATCATGGTTCATGTTTGTTTGATATTCTGTCAATTTGTGATTGTTTTTTGTTTCTTTGTTTGTTTCGCCAGTTGGTGAACTATATATTGAATGGACAACATGGGAAGAGAATAGCGGTAATATTGAATGAGTTTGGGGAGGAAGTAGGACTGGAGCGAGCGATGATCAATGAAGGGGAAGGTGGACAACATGCAACCAAAAATTAAACTGTCAATTGCTGGAAAAGTTACATCAAACAAATATGAACCATTCTATTTTCATGTGCTTCAATGCTTACACTTTTTTGTTTAACTTCACTACAGTGAAACATATCGGTGTTTTGATCTGCCCTTCTGTTCTCCAGGTAATTGATCTGAAATTGTCTGTTTCATCTTGGGCCATACCATTTCTTTCTCATGTTAATATGTCTTGCTAACAGGTGATGTGAAAGATAAAGCTGAAGCTCTTGGTACGATGGTTATGACCTGTAGCAGTTTTAGTAATTCTTTTTCGGAATCTCTGAAACTGTCATATGTACATCTGCATTATGCTTTCTAATTTTATGTCACGCAATCCCAAATTCATTAATTTATCTTTACAGTTACAGTCTGAAAAGAGTTACGTGGTGATCCCTGCTGCACCCATACCTACGATTACAGACTTCTCATTCGGTAATAAGAGCATTAAATAGTGCCTCTCCTTCAGTATTCTTAATCTTATTTTAGCTATAGCCGCATATCCTTATTGTTTCGCAATTTTAGTTTTTTATTTTTTTGCATTTTCTATTCGAATATTGTCACTATTTACTGTGTTTTCCATTTTTTTGCTTTTTATTTATCAAGCATTAGGGACCTTCTCGCCGGCAAGAGATGCCTCGCCACCTATTATAACCACCCAATCTGTCGGCCGGGAAGATGCTTGCAAATACCCTACGTCATCACCCTGCAACGCTAACGAGAAATAGTTTTCGCACTTTTTGTGTTTCGTTGAAGTTTGCGATTTCTCCCGTGCCCTCAGGGCACGGGCAATACACTAGTAATAATTAATGCTTTAATTGCTCTCTGATTTTTTTTTTCTTTTATAGAATCTTTTTAATACCATTTTTGCAGTGACCCAATAGCGGCAATTTATGACGCCTTTTGTAGAAACGGGAGGCTAGCTGCTATCGCGGCGGATACAGAGCGACGTGAATTAATCCAAACCGTTCATTTTTTTTTCTCGTGTCGGATTGGGCTAAGCTCTTTTATAAATGGATCAGGCTAATCTGATGCAAAAAAACAGGTCGGTCCAACCCAACACGGGATCTTCGTAGACCCACTTAACTTGGCCCCTTTTTTATTTTATAAAAAATTATAACATCCATGCAACAATCTGTCCTTTCTTGTATGCAACTTTTTACATAATTAACGCTATCCCTTCACATCTTTTGACTGAATCAAGAAGATTCACGGCTCAACGATGATCTTCCCAGTCGCATCACCCTCAATGCTCTTGGTCCAAGCATCTTCAGCTTTGCTGAGAGGAAAATTCGAGTCGACGACAGTTTTGAGCTTCCCTTCTTTCACCAACTCGACAAGAAACTGGAGATCCTCACCTTTGGGATTGACCGGAAGCGGCACCACTTGCTTAGAATGTGAGTTTCTTCATTGCAAAAGTCCACAAAGATCTAGCATTCGGAGTGAGGTCGATTACCTTCAGATCCTATCCTTGCTGATAGGGGCGGAGCCAGGAAATTAAGTGAGGAGGTGACCAAATTTATTATGGTTTGAATAAAGTAGATGATCGAGTTAAATTACGTTCGATTGGGTATGCACGTTTAAATATTACGGTAGAAATTAGAATAGTCAAATTTATTTCTATTTTTTTTGAGATTATTTTATCATCAATATCGATTGCATATGCATGTTTAGAAGTTACTATGATCGATACAGAGACAACAACAATTTTTTAGCTAGTTTCGTAATAACAAATGTCAGATAAAACTATCCACCAAAATATTGAACTCTCGAAAATAATTATATTAAAGAATGTAAAAACACTATATACTATTTGAATTAGTTAACATATAAATATTTAATTGTGTTAATAAATACAGTTATTGAAGTGTGCCCTAGTGGTATGAGTTAATGAATTTTTCAAATCCACCCGCGTTCCATTCCGATTAGGCTCACAAGTTTTCTTTTAATTTCTAAAAAAACTGAAAAATGATTAAAGGTTGCGGATTCAATCCTTGGTCGAACTGATCAATCAGCCAGCTATCAACCAACTTATCTAGAAAGAGTTTATGTTATAACATTGAAGCATTAAGTATATAACATTTTAGGGGGGTCAAATTAAAAAAATTAATTTTTTTTACATGTAATTTTTTTTTTAAATTTGGAGAAGACCATGACTCCCTGGTCCCCTTGCGTCCGCCTCAGCTTGCTGAAATTCGACTTGAACACGGACCCAAGGAAAGTCAGCTATGCAGTGGATCACCGCGTCGTATTTCTTGCCTGATGGACTCTCGAGAGATTCTTCTTCTGGGGTCTTGTAGTCAAGAACCCCGTCCGCTCTAAGGTTCGTGCCTGTTTTTTTTTTTGATAAATAAAGTTTTATTCCCAATATTGGTTTTGACTACAAGTGACACCTAGAGGTTGGCTCCATAATTCATTCGCTTCGCCTACAGACACCATGTAGAGGTTGGCAAACACCCGGCCTGTTACGCCCATTTTTTAAAAATGGGCTGGGTCAGCTGGTCTATTTTTTTAATTAAAAAAAATTGTCACGACCGGCCAGCCCGCCAACGCCCAACGGGTAGGTCATGCCGTTTCATCATTTTCGGCAGGCGGGCTGTTCCGAACACATTTGGACCATCCCATTTGCATATCTCTACCGACACTTACTTTTAAGTAGGGTGAGCAAAAAAATCGTCGACTATTCGATTCGATTCGGTTATGGTTATAAAATATCATAATCGAACCTTAATTGGTTCAATTATGGTTATGACCGATCGGTCTCAATTACAATCGAAAATTGATTTATTTTTTATTTTTAAACGACATCGTTTCATAAGAATAACAAAAAAAAAATCAGTTATTTGATTTGGTTAGACAATTTTTTTTAGTTATAAAAATAAAATAAAAAATATTTAAAAGGAGTACTTCCTTTTTTGTAATTACGTTTCTTCTTGATAGCATCAATCACCGGATTCCAGGTAGAGAGTTTGTGTGGATTAGCTCCAATGGGAAAGCCAAACCAAGATATTTAAAAGGAGTACTTCCATTTTTTGTAATTACGTTTCTTTGCCTTTTGCTCTATCTCTCCATCTGTATGATTCAACCCATACAACCTGCTTTTGTCAAAATTCACTCGCGGACAATAGCAAAGTTCAAACAACCTAAGGATGCTCGTGAAAGTACTAAGATTGTTGAAGTTTAAATCTCAAGCTCAGTAGTGTGAAGGGATTGTGTTTACATCCAGCTGCATACTGGACAAATCAGCTGATGCACCAGCTAAAGATGAAGTCTCATGGATAGAGAAAAGGACGTGAAGGATCAAAATGCGAGTTTATTAGTTACAAGGGTACGCGTGCTAGATCACGGATGAAGAGATCAAAATATGATCAATGGCTCTGCGTTGTACAACATTCTTTGTCATAGTTGATAAGCTTTAATTAGTATAAAAATGATTTTGTGGTAGTTGATAAATTAAGAGATGAAGAAACAGTTGCAAAATTCTGGAGAATGAAGAACGGTTCGAATGAGAAAAACCGGGGAAATTTCTCAACATACAATCTCTCTGATTTTCGTCTATGTTTTTGCAATTTTCTTCGATTCATTGATTTCAATTGTTTAAAATGGTATCGGAGCAGGTTAAATTGCAGTAATTGTGCGCATGTAGTAGCTATTGTTGATGTGAATTTTTTCTCGTTGGGAACTTATTCTTGTATCAATATAAACACACGAATCAAGCAAATTTTGAAATTAACAAAAATTAAAGGATAGATTGTGCAACCCAACAAAAAGTTACACGAAATAGAATGATTGAAAAGAACGGAGATGGAAGAAACGTATTAAGCCGTAGAAATTCAATCAAACATGGAACATCAACCCCTAGCCAACTACTACGCTACAAACGAATGTAAACCAGAGGTTCAATAAAAATGTCTACCCGAGGATCTACTCTATGATAAATACGACTATCATAGAATCAACCTTTATATGTACCCTAATATGCATGCAACCTAATTCTCTTTAGAATAGGAATTCAATAAACAAAGAGATCTCTTTCAAAACTCATAATAAAATTAACGTCAAAAATATGTCTTGAAAAGGTGCAAAATCTGCCTTTAAATAGGCTATAATTTAATGGGCCTAAGATTCTAGTCCCTAGATTTTAATTGAGACCTATCTAATTTATCCTATTAAAATTGGACCTTACCCAAGTAAGAAGCTCATCCTAACTTAATCCCTAAGAAGTAGGAAATTACCTAATTACATTAAAAATCAAAATTCTCACAAATAATGGGCTAATTTAATTAAAATAAGTAATAAGTAAAATGAACATCATTTTTGGTAGCTTCTAGCAGGGGTCGTGGTTTCCCAAACGTGCAACATATCATATGTTTGATCTGGTTTTCATAAGTCACGTGCAACTTCCAATTTGAGAACAGTATGTTCCAAAACTAATAGCTCATCATTGGATCGTTAGAATTTGATCTCCTTTTGTCAACATATGTCTTGAGAAGTCCTCGGTCATTGGGTAAAATTTCAGTTCGATCCGAATACGTTAAGACCTATGATCGCCTATAAAATCGAGACTGCACAATACTACAAATAGCAAATCGTGAATAAATGAAAGTAGTCTATTCCAAAATTCATTTCTCATGATCGGACCATTAAAATCCGATCTCCTTTGAACATGAAGACGCCCAATGAGTTTTCTGACTCCAGTTAAATGTCCAGATCGATCCGACCATGGTTGTGCCTCTGATTGAAAGTAATCATGAAACTCCGCTTTGCTGTAATTTACATTGCAGGGTCCAATAACTTTAAACCATGCAAGAATCCAAATTCGTCTCGGACCCCCAACAATCACATCATCCCCTCCCTCTTGGGAAGGATTCGTCCTCGAATCCCAATCTTCATGTGAATTAGAATACTCTGCATAAGCTGGTAATAAGATCGTATCAAACCACGGGTTACAGTTGAGATTTCCAGTTGATGTAGTTTCCACCAAGTAGAAAATAGTAGCACATAGTGGATTTTCTGGAGTCTAGTCTCCTACAAAATCACTATCCATAAAATCAACTAGATGAAATGCAGAGTTTCTTTTCATTTAGAAAAGTTCTAAACTAGTAGTTCCTTTCAAATATCTAATCATCTACTTAAGTGCAGTCTAATTTTCAAGCCTACGTTTAGATATAAACCTACCCAACAGAGAAAAAACAAAGCAAGATTCGGTCTAATACTGACCATTGCATACATTAAAGATCCCAAGAGGCTAGCATAAGGTAAACTCTCTATTTTAACTGTTTCAGTTAGAGTCTTAGGACTCAAGCTTTTATTTAGCTTAATATGACCAGACAATGGAAGAGTAACAGGCTTTAAATCATCAAACATAACTTTCTTAAAGAGTTTAAACATGTGACTAATGTGATGCAACTTTAAAGTTCCATGTTTTCTTTCCTAAAATCTTTTTGGCTTCACCTAAGTTATTTATCTCAAATTTTGAACTTAATCTAAGTTTCAGTTTATTAATCTCAACTTTAGATTAACTAATTAATAATATATCATCCATATAAAGTAAAAGAAACACATAATAATGTTCAAAATAGAGAAAGTACAAATATATATATAAATCATAATTGCTTCTGTTAAAACCTAGATTAGTCACAAAAGAATCAAATATTTTATACCATTGATGTGGTGCCTGCTTTAAACCATATAAAAACTTTTGTATCAAGCAAACATGATCAGGTTATTTCTTATCAACAAATCCAAGTGGCTGATCCATATAAATCTTCTCTTCTAGCTCACAATTCAGAAAAGTTCTTTTAACATCTAGTTGTTCTAGTTTTAGGTTAAAACAAACAACAAATGCTAGCATAATTATGATGGTTTTGTATTTAACTACGGAAGAGAATATTTCATTAAGATTTATTCCTTCCTTTTGTGAAAAACTTTTGGCTACTAGACTAGACTTAAAAGTACATGGATCAGATACTAAAATTTCCTCTTTCAGCTTAAAAACCCACTTACAACCCACAGGTTTTGGCCCTTAGGGCTTGGGACCAGGTTCCAAGTGTTGTTTTTCCTAAGTGAGGTTATTTCCTCCATCATGGTTTCTTGCCACCTTTCAAACCCCTTACTCCTCATAGCTACTTCAAAACTCTCAAGTTCTGATGCATCAAGTTGCTCTCCTATAATGAAAGCAAACTCAATTAATTTTGCAAAGTTTGCATATCTGGCAAGAGGTTTATTAACCCTCTTACCCCTATTCAAAGCAATACTATGAGTATTTAGAGGGTCAAAATGATTTGTTTCAGTTTGATCAACCACTTGAGGATCCTGAATTTCATCAGGTGGTGCCTTAGTATGCTCTTCCTCTTTTGACAGAGTTCTTCTATCCAATTTCACCTCAATGGAGGCTTCCTCCGCCATTGCAAACTTAGAGATCTCTGCAACATTGTTAGTCAAATAAGGAAAGTCTAATTCATTTAAAATAACCTCTCTACGAAGAATTATTTTCAATCGAGGAACACTTTTGTCCCATGACCAGTGCAGTAGATGGATTTCTATTTATCAAATAAGCAATTATATATAAAGCTTCACCCCATAATTGCATTTTCAAACCAGAAAGCACAAGAAAGCACCTTACATTGTTCAACAAACGTTTTTTCGTTTTTTCAGGTACTCTATTTTATTGTGGAGTATACCTAACAGTTTTGTACCTAGTGACTCCATGCTCAATGCACAAACTATCAAACAAAAAATTATAGAACTCGAGGCCATTATCAGTTCTACAAAATTTCACTTTCTTAGCAGTTTGGTTTTCAACTAAGATTTTCCACAAAAGCTTGATCCTTAGTTTGTTGCAAAAACACCCAAATCTTTCTACTAAAGTCATCAACCAAACAGAGAAAATACTTATTCGCACCATGTGTAGGAATAGTTTCAGGTCCCACACAAATCAGCATGTAAATATTCAAAGACATTCTTAGACAAGTGTATATCCTTAGGAAACTGCAATCTTTTTTGTTTTTCTAACACACAATATTCACAAAAGTCAACTTCATAAATTACTTTTCCTAGACATCCTTGAGATTGCAAAACATACAAACACTTTTGACTCATGTGTCCTAAACGTAAGTGCCACAGTTTAGTGTTTTCAAAAGTAGAAGTTACCAGAGTAGAATTTTTAACAGGTTCTTAATGTTTCCCTTCTTGAAAATATAACTTGTTTTGTCTTTTTGCAGTTAACACAATCTTCTTGTTCTTGAAAATATTGAGCAGCATAGAAACAACATCCAGTTTCATCTAAGGCACCCAAAGAAATCATGTTTATTTTTAAGTCTGGAATATACCTAACCTCAGTTAAGCACGTACTCCTACCATTAGACATTGATAGATTTATACGACTCATGTCATCTACATAGCATTTATAATTATTACGCATAAAAACTACTCTTTATTTTGACTCATCCAAATTTTCAAATTAGTACTTGTGTGAACTCATTTGAAATATACAACTTTGAGTCTAAAACCCATTCTAAAAAAGTTTATCTTCAGAAACAGTAAGGAGTTCAGCAAAATAATCAGAAGCAAATAGCACATCACCAGCAGCATCATGATTTCCTAGAGTAGCTACATTTTACTCCTATTTTTCATATTATTTTCTAAGCCAACTATAACAATTCCTTTTAAATTGTTGTGGCAGAAATGACACTTCCTACTTTCTCTTTCATAGTTATTTAAATTGTTGTGTTTTTTTTTCTTGTTCTTAAAGTTCTGACCACTATTTTTATTGTTAGATGATTCTATCTTATTATTCACAAACAAGACATTTGAGTTCTTTCTATTATTCCTTAATTCTAGTTTCCTAGCCTTAAGACATGGCATGATTATTTCAAGCTCATGGACTACACCAGAATATTGTAGTTAGGGGTGTACATTCGGAATTCCGATTTCCGAATTAAGGGTAATTTCCGAGTTCCAAATTTTGATTTCCGAATTCCGAAAATAATTTTGGATCGGATCAAAAATTTTTAATTTTGAATCAGATCGAAATTTCTGAAATTTTCGAATAATTTGAATTCCGAATGAACACCCCTAATTGTAGTGGATTTTTAACAACTGAATAGTCATTTGTTCAGGAATTTAGTAATATCATTGTTAAACTATCATCATCTAGTTCATGATCAGTACCTTTAAGAATTTAGTTAAGTTTAAAAAACTCATCTGAACTTTCATCTACAAATTTAGTAGAATCTATTTTATAGAGTCTTTCACAAAAATCAAGTTGGAAGCAAACTTAAAAGCATACAAAGTATTCGGTTTATTCCATAAACTTAAAGAATTTTTATCCCCATCTACTTTTCTTGACACAAAGTCAGACAAATTTAAATTTATTATATTGTAGGCTTCCTCATTAATTTTTTTTAATTCTTTTCTTAGCATCTTCTAACCATTTGCTCATGTCTTTTTGCAAAGTATAGTTTACTTTATTATGAGACAAAATTGCCTTCATTTTTTTATACCATATATTAAAATCCCATTTTCCATCAAACAGATTAATTTCAATCATAATTGTCATGTTTTAACTAGGTTCAAATAATTAAAGGAAAAAAAAAGATGACACATGGCATAATTAATAGAGAATTAAATCACTCAATTTGAACGGAATCACACGCTAATCAGATATCAAAAAATTAAACAGCCCCAAATCAGTTCCCACAATGCACAGTTCACATAATATCTCAACAGTTCAACTGGAAGCAATAAATAGCCTAGATTATTGGTCACAATACACTAAATTTAACGAATCTCTCCATGTTGCAACAAAATATTGTAGAGCAACAAATATTCTCAAACAAAATTACAGCGAAAATTAACACGAATCTGTATAATAAGATCCAGAAAGTTTGAGACTCGCTCACCACACGCTAACAAGGTCAGGGCTTCACTGTTCACAAGATTCACTATTCTTTTAGTCTCTGTTTCATTAAATTCCTTCATATTTATCACAGATTTTTCCAGACCTGGACACCTTGAGTGTAGATCTGCTCGAATCTCGACTTACTGACTTTAATACCACTGTTAGGAATTGTGTATGTCTTCACTCACGAGAAATTGTTAGTAAGTTCTTGGATTTATAAATTAATGAATGTGAAAAATAGAAATAAAAAAGTAAAGACCACCAAGAGTTAAGTCATATGCTTCACTGAAATTCAAAACTCTAGTTATGTCCACGTTGAGCTCCAACTAAGCAGATTGGCTCACTGCAGTTCTATTAATCCACTGAAGAAATTGTCCAAATAGTTACAACTCCACAAATATTCTCTACGGATAGATTTAATAATCACCATATAAATACACAACCGCTAAATCGAAGATATAAGTCTCTCTTTTTAATAATCTACTCGCACAAGGCTAAATACAAGCCTTTATCCAAAGAAAGAAATAAGAAACC
Organism: Pinguicula moranensis; assembly: GCA_028565015.1. Lineage (NCBI taxonomy): Eukaryota > Viridiplantae > Streptophyta > Magnoliopsida > Lamiales > Lentibulariaceae > Pinguicula > Pinguicula moranensis. Next base: position 11,348 of record JAOWBN010160928.1, read on the forward strand.
GTAGTTAACCCTGACGGGTTATCCCAGCGGTGTAGAAGCAGACCGTCAAGGCTTGCCTAGAGGTCTTGTGTTCGAATCCCGCAGGCTACGGTCTGGCCGATTTATATGGTTTTGTAAGCCCGGTCATGTGCAAAGCACATGCTACGGTCTGGCCTATATTAAAGTTCTGTAACCCCTGCCCTATGGAAAGGCATCGTTGAGACAACGTGGCAGGGACACGACCGCGGGCGCTGGTTAGACCCGCCCGAGTTAGGCCCGGTTCGGGCCCCTGGAGATTAGTCGGTTACGACTGTAGTCGAATACCCCGGGTTATCAAAAAAAACATATATATATATATTATAGATTTATATGACAAATATAAAAAATATTTTTTTCTAAAAAAATGAAAGAAGTAAATTTTTTCTTTAAAAAAAATCCCAAAAAAACTCGGTTACACCGAAGATTTGAACCGGATTTAAACTGTGTCGAAACCGTAATGAAATCGTCCAAAATCGTCCTGAACCAAAACAATCAACCGAACCGCCAACCGGAGGAAACCGGATCGGGCAAAATCGAATATTTAAGTTTAAGGTTAATGTTTTCATTTTTAAAAATCGATAACCGACAAAAAAAATTGGGTTCATGCTCATGTCTAGTTTGTATACCTATTTTATATTTTTTTTCACCAGATTTGACTGAAAAGAAAAGATTTGGAAAAACAAACAAACGGACAAATACGTAATTAACGCTACTAAAAAAAAGTGAATCTAGTTAGGGTTTCCCCACCCCCCACGCCACGCCACGCCAACGGCAAAACCTAGCTAACTAGCTTCACAACATCTTGGTAGGGGTGGGCATTCGGAATTCCGAATTCCGAAATAAGGGTAATTTCCGAATTCCGAATTCCGAATTTTTGAATAATTTCGGATCGGATCAAAATTTCCGAATTTTGAATCGGATCGAAATTCTGAAATTTTCGAATAATTTCCGAATTTTGAGTTCGGAATTCCGAACGCCCACCCCTACAAATCTTTGAGATGGAATGGTGTGAGATGGAAACCCAATTTAGACTTTGTCGGCACGAAACACACTTCGCTAGACAGCACTCTAGAGGAGACAATGGATATCAGACAAATCTTTGACAAGGGAGACCAGACAAATCTTCCAAATATGGGACAATGAAGATCTAAACAAGTCTTCCAAAAACAAAAAACAAAGAGAACGAACGAACTGAGAGGGATATCACCAGAATATCTACAACCAATTTGACTACACATAGGACGGTGGCTGGTAAGTCAACGGTCGGTCCGATGATAGTGGTGGTCGCAACCAATGGCGACGCCCATGCAATGGTGGTGGCGGTGGCCGACGAAGAGAGATGCGGGGCGACGGTTGTGTTAGGATTTGGTTGGGGGCGTCAATTTTGGAGGACTAAGGTTTGACTTTAGTACTAAATAGAAATTAGAAAAAAATTATTTTATTGATATTATGAAATACATGAATTTATATAAATTAATACAAGAAACAAAATTTATAAATAAATAAAAAAATTAAAATAATCTAAAACATTAACTCATACCCATATTCCAACGATAACAAATTTGAATTCAGATGTATCTAAAATCATAAACCAGAGGCGTTTGATTCTGATAGAACTGAAAATGTATGTATATACAGAACTGAATAAGAAACAAGAAAATCCAAAGATAAATTAGGGACATATGAGGTTGAACGACTGTTATTGTATTGTACTGTACAGTTCAGCTAGAATGAAGGTAAAAATAACCTTAAAATCAGGGACCCATTTTTTTTTTATTTTTTTTTTATTTTTTATTTTTTCAATTTTCAGTGTTGGCGTCTCAGGGACGAAAAGAACCCTCCAGATTTATCCTTCCGTTTGTCCTCTGCATCAGTTCCAACCTGTTGCATGAGCAAAATCTGAGGATTAAGATGGTAGATGGTTCTTGTCTGATAACAGAATTTGAGAAGGCATCTCTGTTCTTGCAAGTTTGGATTAACCATTGTACAGTTTTCTGTAAGATTTTGAAAGTAATGGCCACTCAAGAATCCCTTGGTTGGGCGGGGCACTCCAGCAAATATCAACAGCAGTGATTGAAACAGTTTCCATTACCTCCTTGGAGATTTGTTGAAATGTCTCCGTTATTTCAGAGAAATCGGGTCTGAAGGCGGGATCTTGCAGCCAGCATCTCTCGAGTAGCTCGACGAGTTTGGGATGAGTGTTCTTTGGGATGGTGGGTCGGAGGCCCTAAATATTGTTGATATCAAAGTGTTAATAGCAAATCAATACGCGGAATGTGACAAACTCTTCTATGGGTGAGCAAGAAGAACGCTCACTGATCACATCAGATATGCGTGCACAAGTGGGAGTTGCAAATGAAATAACCAACTATAGGACAATACCTTTTGGACTACTCCTACTGCTGCTTGTAAAGGAGTCAAGTATTCGTACGGAATCTGGAAACAAAAGATGAGAGTATGTTGATAATGATCTCAGGAACGCATTCTGCAACTATTTGGGGATAAGAACAGTACCTTTCCCGTAAGCAATTCCCATAAAACCACCCCGAAACTGAAGACATCGGCCTTGTGATCATATGGTTTATGTTCAATTACCTTTAAACAAAGAGTATCTGTTAAGGAATGCCATTATAGACAACAGACAGGCAGATTCAGCAGAAGAACACTTATAAAAAAAAAAGATTCAGCAGAAGAACAGCGTCTAATAGACAGACAATCCAAAAATTCATCGAAAGGAGGTTAACTTTGGTCATCAGATTCTATTTTCAGTGAAAAGACATAAAAAGCAGTAACCTTCATTCAGCCAATCAATCCTGCGAAGCATTTACATGAAAGTAGGCATTTGAACTCCTGGAAGTTGTTTTTGCATCTCGACTTTACTATTTAATAGCACACACGGCCAAGTACCAGAATTACCAAAAAATAAGATAATGAAGGAGTGCCCCGGGAGGAGGTTAAAAAAATTGGCATGTGATTTTCATATGATGACAGTTTCTGAAAGGATCTTCTATTACAACAAATATCGACATGCCATCACCTCAAGAAAAGTAAATAATGAATCAATTTTGATATATGTCATGCTGCAACATCAGACCTTCCGAAAGTATCATAGCCAACTTACAAATCCTTTAAACCGAAGACTGTGATCCAATATAAACAGTCGAGCGTCTTATGTTCTAATTTAGGAAGAAAAAAAATGCATACCTCAGGGGCCATCCACCTATATGTCCCAGTTTCAGCAGTCATTACCCCTGTTTGTGCCTTGACTCTAGCTACACCAAAATCAGCCACTTTGACAACCTGAAGAGAAGGGCTTTGAGCTCTTTCAAAGTTTGAAAAATTAAAAAAGTTGGCATTAGAAGCATGCCCCAAGGGCAGGATATGTAGGATGCCAAATAGCAAACAAAAGCTTCGTATGGACTCTATTGAATAAAATTAATGACTTTGATTTATTTATCGTGTGATGAATTCAAAGCAATACAAGAAAGAAGTTGAGAAATAGGGTTTGACACAATAACTTGTTATATATTGAATAATCTTATATAGAGTACATTTATCATATATTGCAACTAGCTCTCTAGACTATGATAAAAACCAACTTTCCTCAAGATGGGCGAAAGATATCAACCAAGTCCATCTTATTACATAGTTTATCAAAGTCTAGTGAACCAAAACCCTTAGTAAGACCATCAACAACTTACTCCTTGATGGCTACATGTCTCAGCTCTAGTGGTTCACTGTTCAACTTCTTCTTGATGAAGAAATATATCGATCTCCACATGTTTGGTTATACCATGTTTCACGGGGTTGTTTGCAATACTAGTTGCTGACTTGTTTTCGCACCACAACTTCATTTGGATCCCGACGTCTACCTTGAGTTCCAATAACATGGATCTCAACTAGATTATCTTTGCAATGTCCGAGGTCATAGCTCTGAACTCTGCCTTAGATGTGGACGGGCAATCACCAGTTGTTTCTTACTCTTCAAGGAGATCAGATCGCCTCTCACGAACATGCAGCATCCAGACGTGGACTTCCTGTCATCAACAAAAACTAGCACATTCTAAATCATAGTAGCTCTCAATGTTCAGGTGCTCAATTCATTCGAAAGATCAGTCATTTTCCTGGTACACTTTTTAGATACCTTAGAATCCGATACACTGCATACAGGTGCCCCTTGCTAGGATCGTGCACGCATCTGCTCACTACACTCACAACAAGGGATATGTTTGGACAGGTATGACTCAAATATATCAAACAGCCCACCAATCTCTGGTATCTCTCACAGTTAACTGCCAACCTCTGCACTCAACTTTGACTTCTGATCAGTAGGCACACTAGCAGACTTGCAACCCAGCATGCATGTCTCCTCGAGCAAGTCTAGAACATACTCCCTTTGGGATAGAACAATCCTCTTTGGCCCACAAGCGACATCAATCCCAATTAAGTGTTTAAGCTGCCCAAAGTCCATACTTCAAACTCCTTCCCTATTCTCACCTTAAACTTTGCAGTCTCGTCCTCATTGTCACCCGTGATGATTACATCATCCACATACACAGCAAACATCGTGAATTCGTGATATGACATTCATCTTATCTAAAGAACACAGTATGATCATCATTGATTTATTGATAACTCATGCCAACCATAGCCCTCCAGAACCTATCAAACCAAGCTCGAGGAGATTACTTTAATCTATATAACGACTTCTAGATCCCGCAAACCTTACCAAATGTCTGGTTGGTACCAAAACCAGGTGAGATCTTCATATACACCTCTTCCAACAAGTCACCATGAAGAAATGCATTCTTCACATCGAGTTGGTATAGTTTCCACCCCACATTCACTACTATGGAAACCAGAGCTTTGACTATGCTCATCTTTGCTACTGGTGCGAAGGTCTCATCATAATCGATGTCATAGGTCTGACTGTACACTTTGGTCACCAATCGGGCCTTGTAGCGCTCCACTCAACCCTCCATTTGCATCCAATTGTCATCTTGCCATGTGGTAATGATGTAAGCTGCCGAGCTTTGTTCTTTGCAAGAGCCTCAAGTTCTTCTATCATGGCAGCTTTTCACTTCAGATTTTCCTTTGCAACCTTCCACCACTTAGGGGTAGAGAAAATGTCCAAAGATGCAATGAATGCTCCATGTTTGGGTGATATATGAAAGTAAGAGATATGGTGAATAATATAATGTAGGAACCCGTACTGATTCGGTGGGACCCCCGCATTGCTGCGAGTAGTTCGCGCTTATCAATTGAGGGGGAGGAGAGGGAAAGAAATCATATCACCTAAAGGATCTGGGTGATCTATGGTGGATGGTGAAGGTGTCTCCAGAGTAGAGACATGGACGAACACAGGACATGAGACAAGCGTAAATAACTCTCAGTCTCCGTTCTCCTCCTCGTATACACTATCGGTTCCCCATGACCTTGAGTCCCTCTCTCCCCATCCAACTCCTCATCAGCCAAGCCTTCCCCATCGGCGATAAACCGGTCCAACAATTGGCTCCTCAGTCGACTCATGAACCGTGCAAGGACTGTCCTCAACTCTCACTATCAGTGGCTCACCCTGTCACTACTACTCTCTCCCTCTCATTTTCTACCCCATTATCTGGCAAGTCAAAGAATGAAGATTCCTCATAGGAGAAGTACGACTCATGTTCCCTGAATGTGACATCCATTCTCACAAACAATCTCCTCTCAACTAGGCTCCAACAAACATATCCCTTCTGTGTGGCGGAGTAACTCACAAAGACACTCTTGATCGCCCTCAGATCCAATTTTCCAACCCCCGATCTGTTGTCCTGCACAAAGCACATACAACCGAAAATCCTGAAAGGAAGAGTATTTGCCTTTGCGCCTTTCCATACCTGAAATGGGGATATCCACTCCAGGATCCGTGAGGGCATCCTGCTAATCAGGAAAGTGGCGTCATAACCGCTTGGCCTCAGAGGTACTTTGGAACATTCATCGCAATTATCATACTTCAAACATCATTCAGGAGATGTCGATATTTTCTATGTGCTACCTCATTGTACTCTGGTGTGTATGGGCAAGACATTTGATGTTGGATTCCCTGTGATGATAGATGGTCCAAAAATGTCTTGTTGGTGTACTCTATCTCATTGTCATACCACAAAACCTTTACCACTGCTCCATACTGAGTCTGAAATCCTTAGTGAAAATCTCTAAAGCAAGCAAGTACATCACTCTTATTCTTCATATAGAAACAAGTAACATGAGAGCAATAGTCAACAAAAGATACGAAATATCGAATCCATTGAATATTGTTGTGGAACAAGAGCCACATACATCATAATGTACCAAATCAAAGACACAAGAGCTTCTAATACCAAAGTTGACATACGGCTTCTAGTGTGCTTATCCAACTCATATACATCACAAAACAGTTTGTCTTTGCTAGTTTTTTCAAATAAATTGGGATACAGTCTACTCAAAAGCGAAGAGAGGTGACTCAAACGCCTATGGTGAAGTAGCCCTAAGTCCTCCACGCTTCTATCTCCTCCAAACCTCTCCACTATAGATGAGAGGGCTAAGTTAAATCCCTTTCGATCCATGTACTACAAGCTACTTCACCATGTCTCAGTCCCAATAATTCTACCCGTCCTCTTCTCTCGAAAAATCACCTTTAGAACATCAAACAAATACAGTTTAATTTGTGACACGGGGAATCCCTACGTGCAGCTCACGCCGGGCACACAAGCTTGATGCATAAGGGAGGCGCGTGTGCTAGGGTTTCTGGCGATGGTGAGAGATTTCCGACAACGGCGCAACTGAACTGTGGCGGCGGGTGCTAGGGTTTCTATGCTCTAATACCAAGTTGAGAAATAGGGTTTGACACAATAACTTGTTGTATATTGAATAGTAGCCCTTAGGCTTATATAAAGTACATTTATCAGATATTTCAACTAGGTTCCTAGACTATGACAAATACCAACAAGAAACTCACTTAGAAACACAAAAATAAATCATGTAGTTGTTCAGTTAGATGATTACTTCATTTTCGTCCATCAATAAATTTGCAGCCTTCAAATCCCTGTGAATTATATTGTTCTGAT
>JAOWBN010161038.1:0-18449 GCA_028565015.1 Pinguicula moranensis
CTTCATAATAAAATAAAAAATAAAAAAAATATTAATTTTTTTTTTATGTTATTTCTATTTAAGAAATCTACTCTGTTCGTATAAATTTATTTTAAAAAATATTGATATAAACAAATTAGTTAGTCTAAATAAATTAGGTAGCTTTTATTTTATTTTTATCATTACTTGAATCGATAAAATTATTAATTTAACTGTTGAGCAAATAAATTATTTTTTCACCTCTAAAAAGTGTATTTCATTCCCCTCCAAAAATTTATATCCCCCTCACACCCTAAATTTTTTTTTGTATGACCTTACCCTAAAAACTTTTTGAGCCGCCCTAAAAAAAAATTCTGGATTCGCCATTGCCATAGAATAGTTATCGCAAGTTGCATTGTTAGTCCTGTAAAATTTAAAATTATACTATTAGTTCCATAGATTTTAAAAAAGTGACTTTTGAACTCCATAATCAAAAGTAAATCGCGTATATCTGATCCTCTAAACACCAATTTAATTGAAAATATATATTCGGTACGTTAGCTTTTGAACTCCTATGGGTCAATTACTAAATTTTGACATTGACATGTTTAACCTGTTACATGCAACTCATAAATAAATCAATAAAATAAATAAAATATTCAAAAGAATAACGAAAATTAAAAAATATATATATATATATATATATCAAATGAAGAAAAAAAAGACAATAAAATAATTAAAAAAACATTCGCCAGTGAAAAAATAATAATAAATTACGATAGAATATATAAAAATTTAAAAAAAAAATGGTAAAAATAATAGAAAATTAACTAAGGAACATGATAACAATAAAATAGTAAAAATATATTAGACTCAACAAAAGCTCTATCAATACAAAAAAAACTGAAGTTCAAGAGAATGAACATGAAATAAACTGATTCCAATATCATCACCATTTAAAACTAAGCTCCAGAAGGCAGAACCATCATGCAGTATGCACAAAGCCTTCCGAACAAATTGAGGATACAACAATTAGTTTCATAACAAAAGATTTGCAGTTTAAATAAAGGGATTGACCTTTCTTTTAGTCTACTCCTTTTCTTGAGAGAATACTGAATACCCATACCCTTGAGTGGGTATTCGTATAGGAATGCTTGTGCTTTATAAACTCTTGCTTCAATCATGGCGAAACCTTGGAGAGAGAAAAGTCCCGAGACATGCGATCGAGACGGCGATCCGGGAGGGGACAACGGCAATAATGGAATTGGTGGTTCTCTCTCGGAGAATGTGGCCATACCGAATGTGGGCGGAAAGGAGGAGGACGTTGGATGGGAAAATCCCCGTCGACGTAGGCGTATTTTGGAAAAAAAACAGAGGATACAAAACTGCAATCTCGGACTCGTCTCCCTCTTCCAGCGTATATCAAGAGATTGCGTGAGGAAACTGACTCTTTCTATGTGGCAAATTTCCCTCAATCTTGCAACGAGAGTGATCTGCGTTGAGTCTTTATGACACACGGAAGAGTGAGGGATGTGTTCATCCCAAGGAATCAGGAGCAGGCTGGACGTCGGTTTGGTTTTGTCAGGTTTGCACCTGTACAGGATGTGGAGGTAATGATGAATCGGCTAAATGGGTTGTGGATTGGTTCCTGTCAAATCTCTGTAAACTATGTGAAATACAAAGATACAATCAGGAGACAGAAGGGTATGGGGCTGAATTGGGGGAATTCGTTGATGCAGGGTCAGACTTCGGGCGTGAGTGTGACAGGATCACTGTCAGTAAATGATATGAGGGTGGTCAAGTTTCGGGCAGATCCATTGGAAGCAGAATGGCTGGAGAATTGTGTGATTGGTTGTCCGCGCTGGAAAATTGAGAGAGTGTGGATGTTTGCATGGCAAGGTGATAGGTATTGAAGGTGGAGAAGTATTATTAGAGTACTCGTCTCCTAGGCTGAGGGAGGATCTGATTAATGAAGATACCCTGCAGGACTCATTGGGGGTGCATAGTGTGAGACCTTGGCGGATGAATAACACATCAGATGTGCGTGAGGTATGGCTGCAAGTCCGTGGTACGCCGCTGCACTGTTGGTACAACGGATTCTTTAAGGAATTGGCCTCACACTTTGGTACTCTGGTGCGTCTGGATCCAAAAACATCCGAGCGTGAAACGATGAAGTATGCCAGGATGTTGGTTCAACTGCGGGAGACACCTCTTGTCGATGACTGTGTCAAGATAGAACTAGAGGCGGAATCGTTCTCGATTAGTATCGTTGAGGAGATGGGGGGCGTCGAGGATGGAAAAGAAAAGTATGGTTGCAAAGTCCTACAAAAACTGATAGTGCTGCAGGGTTAAAAAAATTGGTCAGGTTTGATGAATTCCCTTCCCTTGCAAAAGTTGGCAGACAGAAATAAGGAAACAAACAGTAGTAGAATGGAGTTGGTGGGGAAAATTGATGAGGAAATACGTGTGATGAACAACACCAAAATCCAAAACTGTTGAATCTGCAAGTGGTCCCAGTTTAGCAAACAACCCACAACTCATGTTGATTCAAAAAATACAGGAAACTAGTGGTTACTCAGACATGGCTGTTGCACAGGGGGAGGATGAAGAGTTATCGCAGAAACAAGATACAGTACCGGGAGATAGATCAGTGGTGGCAGTTAAGAAGGTTGGAGTCTAGGCGGAGGGCGGTCGAGTGGGGGTACAAACCAGAAGGGCTGCTCTCTTATTCTGTGTCCCAGAGTCCAGACCCATTTGGTTTGAATCCATTTGCTCTAATAATGGACTAGAGCAAAATGACTCTATTAAATTTTAGTGTTTCTATTTAGTGAAGTTGTTGGAATTCAATACATCAAATGACGCAATCCATATTGGGTCGCAACGGAAACGGCCCCTTTGTTTAATTACAAGGGTAAGGCTGCTACAGTTTGTTGCCTAGGAAGAGATCAGATCACAGGGCAATACTGTTAGACTTAGAAAATCTGGAAGTTCAATATGGGAGGAGGCAATTTCGTTTCCAAAATATGTGGCTATCCAGCGAACAATTATTGCCGATGCTACATGAAAATTGGGCTGCATATTCTGGAACTCCAAGCATGACAATGCTGGGTCGAAAATTGAAACATCTACGAGGAGTGTTGCGAGTCTGGAACAAAACTTGTTTTGGACAGGTTGAACAGCAGATCCGGCAACTGGAGGCTAGGGTAAGTAGCCTAGAAGAATCCCTCCAGTTAAATCACTCGAGAGACTTAGAGGAGGAGTACCTTTCGGCTAAGTCGGAATTGAACCTATGGGAAGACAAGGAGTTCCGTAGATTAGAGCAACAAGTGAAGAAGAACTAGGTGGCAAGTGGAGATAGAAACACAAAGATCTTCTACGCAACGATTAGAGTGAAGCAACACAAACAAAAAATTGACTTTATCTCCCTCCCAAATGGAGTAAGGATCGAGGGGGCTCAGGCCATCCATGCGACTGCCGTCCTCCATTTCCAGCAACTGCTGGCACTTCCTTCCCCTGATATAGAGGAACAGTTTATAGAGTTGCAGAGTCTCTGCACAGCAAAGCTATCCGTGGAGGAAAATAATCAAATCAGAGTTGTGCCTTCAGAGCTTGAAATAAAAGAGGCAATTTGGTCTATCCCGAATAGCAGCTCTCCGGGACCTGATGGATTTGGGGCGGGCTTCTTCAAGGCCACTTGGACAATAACAGGGAGGGATCTTGTAGGCGCCGTAAGAGATTATTTTACGGGCTCGCAGATTCCCAGAATGTGCACTTCTAATCTAATCGCCCTCATAGCCAAATCAGATCAGCCTTGATCACTCAACAACTTCAGACCTATAAGCCTTTGTACGGTATTCTACAAGGTAATCTCCAAAGTCATCGGAAGAAGACTAGGAAAGGTGATGGGCAGGATAATCGCAGAGGAACAAGGTGCCTTCTTACCTAACAGGAGCATTATGGAAAACATAACGTTAGCCCAGGAAATCTTATTGGCTCTGCATAAAAAAACACAGGAGGTAACCTAGTTTGCAAAATAGACATGACAAAAGCCTTCGACAGGGTACAATGGAGGTTTCTGGAGGCAGTTATGAAAGCTAAAGGGTTTAGTACAAAAGTGAGGAACTTGATCATGCGGTGTATCCGGGATCAATGGTTTTCAGTACAGTTTAACGGTGTGGCAGAGGGCTTTTTCAAGTCTTCCTGAGGTTTGATGCAAGGGGATCCGATATCTCCGTTACTCTTTATACTTACTCAGGATATTTTGTCTTTGCTATTGTTGAAGGCTTCCTCAGAAGGAAGGATAAGGATGTTCAATCATCCAATTGGGGCTCCCCCTATCACACATTTGATGTACGCGGATGACCTTCTCATATTCTTAAGCGGGGACAAAAGATCTGTCAGGGAACTGAAAAGGGTTCTTGAGACCTATTGTACATGGTCTGGACAGGAAGTAAACTGCGAAAAATCAGCTGCTTTCATGTCTAGGAAAATCACATTATCAAGGCGGAACCAGATCCTGGAGACCACGGGTTTCAGGGAGGGTACGCTGCCAATGACTTATCTAGGAGCCCCGCCGGGAACAGGGAGATTTTGTAGGTCTATGCTTGAACCATTGTTAGCAAAACTAAGGAACAAGGTGGCTGGATGGAAAGGAAAGAGCATGACTCAAAGCGGACGACTTGTTCTGATTAAACACATGCTAGGCAGCCTGCCTATGCACATCCGGGCAGCACTAAAATTACCACACTATGCGCTGAGGGAAATAAGCTCCATCATGGCTAATTTCTTTTGGGGTGAACTGGCGGGTAAGCAAAAGCTACACTGGAAATGGTGGGAAGCTCTCTGCAAACCTGAGGATGAGGGTGGCCTTGGTTTAAGGAACTTAGCCGATATTCAAAAGGCTATGGGGATGCGCTTATGCTACAAACTTATCACGGGAGAGAGTCTATGGGCTAGGTTCTTAAAAGCAAAATACCTCAGAGATAAACACTTAATGGAAAGGAAAACCAGAGTCACGGACTCAAGACTCTGGAAGTTTATCATGGATAAAAGAGATGAAGTGACCGAACATTTAAAAATCTTGCTGCGGGGAGGTAACTCAGCTTTCTGGTTTGACAAATGGATTGGCTCTACATCCTTGAACTCAAGAGTCCAACAAATCTCTGATAAATGGGCTAGGGTACTGGACTTCACTAGTGCTGGACAATGGGACCTTCAGCTATTGAATCAGGCTCTGGGAGAAGAAATAACTGGTGAAATATTGTCACTAAGGTCACCAAGTCAAGACCTGGGCAAGGATGTCTTTGTTTGGAAACCGAAAAGAGATGGAAATTTTTCAATCAAATCTGCGTGGAACAAAATCAGAAATAGAGCAGAGATTTTTGAGGTTCATGATTGGGTTTGGAACAAGCATATCTCTCCAAAAATATCCTTGTGCGCTTGGAAGGCTTGGCACCATTGTTTGCCTACGGACGAACAACTGACAAGAAAAGGAATAAACTTAGCCTATGCTTGCCTCTGCTGTCCAGACATGAAGCAGGAATCCACGGACCATATACTGTCAACTGGAGTGTTGGCGGATGACATGTGGGAGAGAGCAGCACATCTTTTGGGATTGACCTTCGTGAACCCCCAAAGTTGGCGGTACAGAATTCTGCAATGGAAAATCCTTGCCAACAGAGTTGGTTTGAGAGGTTTTCTTTTTACAATTTTTCCTGCTATCCTGACTTGGATTTTGTGGATCCACAGATGTCGAGCCCGCTTCGAGGGGATTGTGCAAACGCCGGATCAGACATGGAGGGAGGTAACTATTCAAGTTGCTCAATCTATTGAACTAACCTCTGTAAAATTATACATGCAGGCTCAAGACATGATTATTATCCAACAACTCAACATCCACATAAACTGGCATCCGAGAGACAACCTGGAGTTGGTAAAGTGGCAGCGGCCCCCTCATGGTTGGATAAAGCTGAATACTGACGGAAGCTGCATCGGGAATCCAGGGATCATGGGAGGTGGAGGCATCGCCAGAGATGGGCAGGGGAACATGCTGCTGGCCTACACGGTACACCTGGGTACAGGTACAAATAATGGAGCAGAAACGCAAGCTGCAACGGCAGGTCTTCGACTTTGCAAGGAGAAGGGATGGAGAAACATTATATTAGAAACGGACTTTTTACTCTTGACAGACTGGGTAAAGCAAGATTATTGTACCCCTTGGTACCTATGGGACTTTTGGGAGGAGCTCAAAAAAGAGTTACAGGACATGCGCGTTCATATCCAACATCAATTCCGGGAAGGGAACGCCATAGCAGACCACTTGGCCAAGATGGGGGCGGCAGGAGAAAACCTAACCTTTGACAGTCCTCTGCTTTTGCCAAGAATTGTTCGGGGACACTTGAGAATGGACAAAGGCGGCATCCCTAATCTTAGACTTAGCTAGAATGGAACATTGTATAAATTAGACCAGAAAACGATGGAGGGTGAGGAGGTCTGTCTCCGCCCAATGTCTACCTTGTAAAGGCTTCCTGGCCTCAATAGGGGTACTTGTTTATTTATTCAGTATGTTTTATCAAAAAAAAGGGTAAGGCCGCGTACATCAGACCCCAGACCCCAACTTAGTTGGGAATATACTGGGTACGTTGTGGATTAAAAAAGCTCGTCCAAAAAGAAAGGCACCGAACAAGCAGAGAAAAGAAGTGGTGATGCAGGCACTTAATGAATTGTCTGATTTATATACGTTGTCACAACAAAAACATCAAGAGGTAGACAGTGGTTTTCGGTGTGATGCCGAGGCAGGAGAATGGATGAGTAACGAAAAATTATATGAGGAAAATGGAAATACCGTGATTGGGAGGTTCCTGGACAATGCAGGGTGTTGCCGAATCAAACCAAACGTGAATTCCTTCATATGGAGGGGAGTTTGGCGGACAAAAATTATATAGAAGCATATGAAACGTGGCGATTGGGACCACCAGTAGCTTGACAGATGAAATGATGATAGCTCATTTGGTAGATTTAGAAAAAAGGGATGCGGGACAGGCACCGAATTTGAGAAACACTGAGGGGGAAGTTATAGTGAATTTATGAAGATTATGTTCATAAATATGCGAGGTATTAGTCGCCTGAGACGGAAGTTTGCGATTAGAAAGTTAGGTAAACAACATGATGTAGATTGGCTATGCCTTCAGGAAACAAGAAAAGAGGAGTTTGACAGACTGATGGCCAGACGTGTTTGGTGGAATAATGGATTTGATTGGGAGGCAAGTTCATCTGTGGGTGCTTCAGGGGGGATTTTATCGATATAGAATTCGGAGGTATTCACGGTGGAAACTACTTCTTCTTTCCAAAATTTGCTAATTGTTGAAGGTCTATGGCAGCCACTTTAGGTTAATCTGATGATTATTAATGTATACTTCCCTAATTTTAAAACTTTCGTAGCTACAAAGTGGGAGGCAATGAGATTTTTAGGTAGCAAAGATTATATTTTACATTGTAAGATTAAAAAGATGCGAGAGGAATTAAAATAATGGAATCACTCGGTGTTCGATTTAGCAGAAAGACAAATAGATCAATTTAATGAGACTATGAAAGTATGGGACACAATTGGCGAAGCACAAGCCCTAACAGAAAATGAGATTGCTCAACGAAAATCGGCCTGGCAGTCACTACAGGGAGCTTTAAATCGTAAGGTGTCGATTCTATTTTAGAAATCCCGATCTCGATGAATCCGAGAGGGAGACGGAAATACTAGATATTTTCATGCTTGTGTGCGTAACAGACGGCAACGTAATGGGATCATTGGATTGTACGTAGATGGGGTGTGGAAAGAGACGGTTAGTGAAGTAAAACAAGGGGTGCATGATTATTTTAAAGGTCACTTTGCTGAACCGGTTCGATGTAGACCGCGTCTGGATCTGAAATGTGCGCAGAGGCTATCAGATGATGACAATAGAAGTCTGATTGAGGTATTTACTGAAAAGGAAATATATGACACACTCATGTCTTGTTTGGGGAAGAAAAGTCCAAGACCGGATGTGATCAATTCTCACTTTCTACAAACACATTGGGAGGTGGTAAAAAAGGATTACATAGACTTTTTACATGAGTTTTATCATTCCGGGCAGCTATTGAGAAGCTTAAACGCCACCTCTATTGTCCTGGCTGCGAAGTGTTCATCCCCAACGGAAATTGGTCATTTTCGACCTATTTCTCTAGTTGGTAGTGCATATAAGTTACTGTCCAAACTTCTTGCAAACAGGTTCCGACGTGTAATAGACAAGCTTATATCTCCTCAGCAGCTTTCGTTCATTAAAGGTCAAAAAATTCAGTATGGAATTCTCTTGGCCAGTGAGTTACTGCATTTTGCGCAGACAACACATATGAAGGCAGTGTTTTTGAAAGTAGATTTTGCTAAAGCATATGATTCTATTAACTGGGATTTTCTGATTGCAATGTTACACGGGATGGAGTTTTGTGAGCAATGGATTGGTTGGATGAGAGTGTGTCTGGTTTCATCGTCATCTTCAGTTCTCGTGAATGGCGCCTCCTCGGGGATACTCAATTTTTTGAGAGGTCTAAGACAAGGGGACCTTTTGTCTCCTTTATTATTTCTAATTGTTACAGAAGAACTGAACATGATGCTCAAACAGGCGGTCAGTATTGGGCGACTAAAGGGAATTAAATGTGGTGACAAAATATACACTCATTCTGTATATGCTGACAATATACTTTTCTTTGGGGAAGGGTCACTGTCAAATGTTAAGGTGATGAAAGGTATTCTGAGGGTATTTGAAATGGTGTCGGGTATGAGCATAAATTTTCAGAAGAGCAGTATTCTTGGAATTAGCCCCTATTTTGCGCAGACCTTCTTCTACTTCTTCTACTACTTCTACTACTTATTCTTATTTTTAGAAGGATGGGTGTTTTGCGCAAGTACTTAAAAGATAATTATTTAAAATTCTATTTTAATTTTATATTACCAAAATTAACAGTAAATTACCAAAATAACCATGCCGGGTCCGGGTTGGTGCTGGGTCCGGGTCCGTGCCGGGCCCGGGTAATATTGGCACGAAATTTATTTTAAAGTTTGAGAAAATTACAAATATGCCATTCTAATTTTTAAGAAGGAAAATAAAAACATGTATTGAGGTGCTTATTTTTTAGAAGGTTTACCTTCTTAAAATAAGAATAAGTAGTAGAAGGTTGGTTGCGCAAAACACTGATTTTCTGAAAAAATGTGGTTATAAGCCAATTATAATTTTAAAAATCCTGCGCAAAACAAGCTCTTAATATCCCTCAAGAGAATGAGAAGGAATTCGCTGAGCTGCTGCATTGTGGAGTCATGAGACTAATTACGAAGATGAAGAACTAGACTCTGGCTTGGGAGAATATGTTCTTGTCGTTTGGCAACAAGGTATCCTTAATTAAAAGTGTTCTTTGTAGTATACCAATTTATCTGTTAAGCTTGTACAGGGCTCCGAAGTCGATAATAAAAGAGATTATCAGAATATGCAGTATATTCTTGTGGAAAACCAGAGCGGGCAATAACCGTCCTATTCATTGGATAAGTTGGGACGATATGAGTAAGAGTAAAGAATTGGGTGGGTTGGGGTTTCTAAATCTTGAAGTTTTTAATATGGCGTTATTGGGTAAGTGGGGGTGGAGACTTAGAACGGAGGAGAGAGGGCAATGGAGAGATGTGATTATATCGAAGTACCTATCTCAGGAGTGGCCTCGGGAGGACGGAACAGAGGGGAGGTTAGCGAGGACGGTGTCGAAATGGTGGAAAGATATGTGGAACATAGTCTGGAGATCAAATTAGTTTAATTCGCCAATGCAGCGGTCGGTTAACTTCGGAGAGCAGACACTATTTTTGGAATCGGCTTGGCTATATGATAGACCTTTATCGATTATACACAAAATATTATACATGGTTGCTTCTGACAAATGCAGTTATCTGGCGGAGAAGATGAATATGAAGGGTGATCAATGGATTCCTCGGTGGATTTGGAGTTGACCACTTTGCAGCTTCGAAGAGGAGATTGTGGAGAATAGTTTTGCACGCCTGGCAGACTGGACTCCAAAACTAGATTATGATACTTGGAATTGGATGGAAGATGCTACAGGTAAGTATTCGGTATAGAGTGGATATAAAAAAAATCCGCAGGGATAGAAATATGGATGATATGGGGAGGAAAGGACTAGCACATATCTGGGAAAATCGGTCTCCGTTCAGAGTAATGGTCTTTTGTTGGCGTCTAATTCAATTCAGGATTGCCACAGCTGAAAATCTCATGAAGAGGGGAATTGAGTTAACAATTAATGAGCAACTCCGTAAGTTTTGTGGAACTGAGCTTGACAGTGTTGCACATGTCTTCTTCACTTGTGCAAATTCGTATGCTATATGGGCGGCTATATATGAATGGATGGGATGGACGTATGTGGGACACAACAAACCTCTGGAACATTATACATCTCATATGGGTCTGGCAGAAGCACGAAAAGGGCGAGAGATATGGCACTCTATCTAGCATTGCACTGTATGGCACATTTGGAAAGCTCGAAATGCTGTCAGATCCAAGCATAGTGACTTTGATAGGTGGCAAGTCTTGGAGTCCATTAAAGTACAATCATGGTATTGGCATATGGCGTATGAATGTCCACTTGTGGCTGTCACAATCGCGGATTGGCTTATACATCCTAGACTCTGTAGTAGTTCTTTTTTCCGCCTTGAAACGGTAGATGAGAAGCTTTTAAAAATAGGGATTGGCCTGTAAGCTGTCCAGCTGGGGTTTAGAACCCTAGATATATGTCTGTAATCTGTGAGTTTGCTTTTATAGAAATTTTTAACTACCAAAAAAAAAGTGTCAAGCTACACTTGGGTTATTTAAGTTTGGGTGACACTCAAAAATAATTAACTAAGACCCATAAGTTAGTGGTTGCAATGGTAAGCTAGCACTCGTGAGCTAGTGACTGAGTTTGGATAGAAGCTTGGAGAACGATTATCTAGCACTGGAAGCTAGAGGTTGAGCTTGAAAAAGAATCTGTTCTGAAGGTTTGCTAGCAGCTATTGGTATTTTTTGAAGGAAAAAATCTCATGATGATTTTTAGTGTTGAAAGTAGTTGAGATTTGTCCACTAAACTATCCATCTTCGAGGGCATATTCCATTTTAAGTGCAGCTATTACTTTTTAGTTTTGCTGAGCCTTGTGTAACTAATGTCTTTATTCGAAGTAGTTGAAAGGATAGATATCATTATTTTTTTTAACTCTATTTAGTGACCCCAAAGGTTTCATACTCACTTTGGACCGTTCAATTGGATTTTGGTGAATCAACGGTGGATTTGAGCAGCTTGGAACCCTCAACTACATTCGGTAACATAGATTATACTTCGCCTATCGTTCGGTTGACTGAAATCTGTCGGTAAATTGGACTTGAATAATTAATTTAAACAGTAAAAATATAATAAAATAACCATTATGCCTTTCAATTCCACCAGTTTTGGTTAGGTATGTTTGACATTGAGATGAATTCGCCAAAAATGATAATGCCAACTCAAAATATATTCAACCCCCTTTTTGGACAGATATACTAGATAGTATGCAAAACATTTTCTAGCAGCCATAAACAAAAACCTAACACCAAATTTCAGCAACCATAACCGTAATCCTAAATAGGAGTCCATAAAATATAAAATACTCCTAAACATGACTCCATAAAACAGTCACCAAAATTCTAAACATCAACTGTTTCTTTGCTTCAGCTAAAAGATCTTCGATCCATTCTTCTTTCCTTGCATGGTTCAATGCATTCCATATGCTCATGTCTTCTAGGTTGCGCAAGAGGAGCCCAATGATCTTGATCTTGTATTTCAATTTGACATTAGGGAATGCCTCAAGGCCCAAGGGTAGTAAGCAGCTCATTTGACCTCTAGTCCAGTTCCTCCCTAGTTGGCGTTGCCTCCTGCTTAATGCGCTTCTACATATCTTCGAATGCGGTCTTGGCCTCAGAGAGGAAGCTTGTTGGTTCATGTTGCACAATGGTAATACTACTATTTTTCTTGATCACCTGTTTAGGGACCACTGTTGAAGTATAAGGATACAAATACAATTGTTGCTGCTTCTCCAATTGCAGAACCTGTTGAGACTGAAACAATGACAGCTTCTTCTCAGACTGTTACAACCGCGCTAACTCCAGACTTCTCAAATGCAGAACAGAGGAATAATGCGCAGGAAAAGAAATATGTCGTCGCACGATGATTCTTCATCGTGCAGCTCAGATGCAACATTGATGATGCTTCTCGTACTTTTGTTAGAAGAATCGTTGGACGCTTTTGTCTTATGAAAGAGCGTGTGTTAACTAGAAGAGTCGTTAGCGAGTTTTTGTGATTAATTCTCATGTCGAGTCAGTAGTGAGGCGCGCGAATAAGTTTGCTATAAATAGCAAACGGTAGGAATTTTGTATTCAATTTTTTGAAATCAAAAATACAAAAAAGGAGGAAAGTATAGTTGTGCTTTCATGAAGAAATGGTGATTCTCTCTCGGATTAAATGAATCATAGAACTCAAATCCTGTTACGAATTTCTACATGGTATCAGAGCAAAGGTGTTAGATCGCGATTTCGTCTGTCTGTTGATTCGTTTAATTGACAAATCAGACGACTTTGTGGTTTTGGAGAGATCGAAAACTGCTTGAAGATAGTCTTGTGGAGGCCAATCGAGCCATGATGATAGAACATGTTCGAAAAGCTAAGGAAGACTTCATTGAAGAGCAAATGCATGTCACGGTGCAGACAGCCCTGGAGTTTCGCTGGTAACAGTGTTGTTAACTCCAACTAATTTTCTGACCTGGAAAAGTGCAATGCTCTATGCGCTAGAAGCGAAGTTGAAAGTAGGATTTGTGGACGGGACCTTGCAAAAACCGGATGATGATTCACATCTAATCATGAAGTGGAGGCGAGCCAATAGTTTGATGTGTTCCTGGATTCGCATAGGGGTGGGCAAACGGGATTCGGGCCTCGGGAAAACCCGAGGCCTGAAAGTCCCGAGTCCCGATTTTTCACAAAAAATCGGGACTTCGGGTCGGGTTCGGGACTGAGATTTCAGTCCCGAGAAAAGTTCGAGTCGGGATCGAGACGGGAAAGATAGTCCCAAAAAATTTCGAGACTTCGGGACTCGGGTCGGGCTTCGGGAAAACCCGTCCCGATTCATAATAAAAAATTAAAAATATTAAAAAATACTAAAAAAACATTAAAAATTTTAAAATAAAATAAAATATTTCGGGACTGCGGGACTCGGGTCGTGTTCGGGACCGGAAAACCAGTCCAGAACAGAGTTTGGGTCGGGATCGGGATTCGGGAATACCCGATCCCGAATCCCGTTTGCCCACCCCTAGAGTCGCAGCTCCATTTCAGCAGATTTGGCAAAGACTTTTATGTTTATTCATGATGAACCGGAAATATGGATCAGTTTGGAAAAACGGTTAAGCACAACGAATTTACCACATCTGTTTGAGCTCAAAAGAACAGTTGTGATGCTCAGGCAAGGGTCGATGTCTGTGTGTTAATTATTTGGAAAACTAAAATCTGTTTGGGATCAGCTAGAACAATTACGACCTGTTCCATTAATTTCTGGTATCGTGGGTGATTTGCTGATACAAAGGAATAGTGAGGACAAGGTGATGGATTTTTTGATGGGCCTCAATGATGTGTATGACTCTGAAAGAAGCCAGATCATTTATGTTGATCCGCTGCCAGAAATTAATCGTGTTTATGACATGATCATTGCTGCAGAGAAGCACAAGCAGATCAGTAATAGTGTTGTGGATAAGAATGATAATATGAATGCCACCTTGATGACTAAAGGTACTGCTAATCAATCCCGGCGCAAGGATGGAAGATAGACAATTAAAGTAGACAAAAGTACTATGTTTTGTACTCACTGTCAGCGCAGTGGACACAATAGATAATTGCTTCAAGCTGAAAGGGTATCCAGACTGGTGGCCAAATGTTAAAAATAGAGGTAAACCATCAAATACGGCTTTCTACGCAGAAAACTCCGAGGCAGCATCTACACCATTGGATTTTGGCAAGCAAGATGGCATGAAAAAACTGTGGAATTATTGGTGAAATGCAGAAGAATTTATACAGGCTTGCTAAGGGCAAAGGAGTGATAGATGGAGGAGATCAGCCACTTGCTAATGTAGTGCACTTTGCGGACTTCGCAGGTACAACTATTTACCCTGCACTTAATAACTATGAAATTTCAGGTAGTGATTGGATCGTTGATGCTGGTGCACCAGTCACATGTGCACGGATGTTCAGTTGATGCATAATATTTGCAGTCTCAGTGAATTCACTCCGATGTGGCTACCTGATGGGAGCTTTAAATCAATTTTTTGCAAGGGTGATGTGGCATTACATGGCACTTTAGAGTTGAAGTCTTGTATGTTTCTTCATACCTTTAAATATAACTTGTTGTCCGTTAGAAACCTGTTGCAGTCAGTAGGAGTTGGATTCAGTTTTCTGCCTAATATCTGTCTTGTGCAGGACCTTAAGACATGCAAGATCCTAGGAGTGGGAAGAGTGATGAAGGAACTTTACATTCTTAATTCAGATTCTTTCATCTCAACTGTTAAACAATTTACTGATACTGTGTTCACCTGTTGCACGGTTTCCTTTACTATCTTTCCAGAATAATGCTAACAAAGCTAATCTGCACATTGTCTGTACAGTCATAGATGCACATGTTTGGCACAGCAAGCTAGGGCATCCTTCTGTGGATGTTCTTCAACACCTTTTCACTTTTGGCTTGTACTCAAAACTGATGAATAAAGAAATTTTGTGTGATGTTTTTCCTTTAGCAAAGCAGTGCAGGCTACCATTTCAGGACAGTACAAGCAGGGCATCACGATGTTTTGATTTGGTACATATGGATGTATGTGGTCCATACAAAAGGGCTTCTTTGCACAACTGTCTTAATTTCCTCATCGTGGTGGATGATTGCAGCAAATTCACCTGGACTTATCTCTTCTGGTTCAAGGATCAGGTAACTGATCTTGTGAACAACTTTATAAGTATGGTTTCAACGCAGTACCAGACAATAGTTAAGGTTGTGAGGACGGATAATGGAACAGAGTTCATGATATGTGATGCAAGTTTTGCTAGCCTTGGTATTATTCATCAAAGGAACTGTGCATAGACTCATCAACAGAATGGGACTATTGAGAGGAGACACAGGACACTGCTGCAAATAGCACGAGCATTGTTACTGCAGTCTAAACTCTCTAAAGGTTTCTGGGGGGAAGCAATATTGACAGCTACATTTCTTGTGAATCGGCGGCCAAGCAGGGTCCTTAATTGGCAGTCTCCATATGAAGTCCCTTTTGAGACAAAACCAGATCTAGGCATGCTTAGAATTTTTGGCAGTATGTGCTTTGTGATGAATGTAAGTTCATACAAGGACAAACTGGATGGCAGGTCATTCCAAGGATTATTTGTTGGTTATCCACAAAACCAAAAGGGATATAAGGTGTATATCCCTCAGTTGAAGAAGATAGTTGTGTCAAGAGATGTGGTTTTCCATGAGCAGGTCTTGCCTGATTTTGAAGAGCCTTCAGAAGAGTATCATATGCCACAATTCCCTGCTGAAGAGTTAGATAATGGAGTCAGTGAGACAACCAACCATTTAGTTGAGCAGGAGCAGGAGCAGTTTCCATCTATATCAGTTCCTCAAGTTCAGGTTTCTCCGTGTGATGCCCCTGAGTCTGAAGTACTTCCTTCAGCGGTTGAGCCACAGACTGAGCAGGTACCTTGTGATCAAATGGTGCTCCAAAGAAGTCACTAGACAAGAAAACCTGACACTTGGCTTGAAGACTTTCATACCTCATTCAGTTGTGCAGAGGATCCCCTGCATCTATTTTTACTTGATCCATTGCTGCGGATCGAGCCTGCCCATTTTTCAGAAACAGGCGGGCCGGGCTGGGCCATTTTATTATTTAAAAATGATAAAATAATAAAATAATATTAAAAAAAATATTTAAAAAATTAATAAAAAATACAAAACGGTCTGGCCCTTCGGGTTGCTATTTTTAAACAGGCGGGCGGGCCCGGTCCGTTTTTTCAAAACAAACCGGGCGGGCTGGAATTTCCAGCTCGTAACGGGCGGGCCCAGCCCGTCCGTTTGCGGACCACTACATTCAGCAGCTAGATGTAAATAATGCCTTCCTCCGTGGGAGTTTGGATGAGGAAGTTTACATGCATCCGCCGCAGGGATACACTAGGGCAATGAAAGGACAGGTGTGCAAGCTGAAGAAGTCTTTATATGGCTCGAAACAAGCCTCACGCTAGTGGAATTTGGAGTTCAACCAAGCTGCAGTTTCTGCAGTCTGCTTGTGACCCGTGTTTATTCATGTTCAAGCAGCATACGTGTCAACTATCCTCCTAGTTTTATGTTGACGATGTGTTACTTACTGGGACAGATTCTACAGCAATGGATCAAGTAAAACGGTATCTGGACCGAGAGTTTACTTCAAAGATCTTGTTGAAGCCAAGTACTTTTTGGGCATGGAAATTGCACGTTCTCAGCCAGGACTTTATGTCAGCCAGAAGAAGTATATAAGAGATCTATTGCATGATGTAAATGTCCAGGATTGTTCAGCATCAGCTACTCCTTTACCCAGTGATTTAAAATTCGAAGCTTTAGATCAAGACACCTCACCTCTCTATCATAATCCGGAGAAGTACAGGAGAGTCATTAGGCGTCTGCTCTACCTTAATTACACTCGGCCAGACCTTTCTTTTGCCATCCAGCACCTGAGCCAATTTGTCAATAGTCCACATGACTTTCACTGGAAAGCAGCTACACATGTGCTGCGATATCTCTCTGGTTGTGTTGGTCTTGGACTGTTTTATCCAGCTTCTTCTCCTCTGATCCTACAGTCTTATAGTGATGCTGATTGGGTACTTGCAGGACAACCAGACGCTCCCTTACTGGTTTCTGCATCTTCCTTGAGAGTGGTTTGGTTTCTTGGAAAGCCAAAAAAATAGGCTACCATCTCCTGCTCCTCTGCAGAAGCGTAGTACCGTCAATGGCCTCAACTGTTCGAGAACTTCAGTGGCTGGTCAACTTACTTAATGATTTCAATGTGCAGATTCCCCGTCATGTTGATCTGTGGTGCGACAATAAAGTTGCACTTGCTATCACGGCTAATTCGGTATTCCCCGAATGCATGAAGCATATAGAAATTGATTGCCACGTTGTTCGTGAGCAATATAAAGATGGATTCATCAGCCCACAGCATGTCTCTTCTCGTCTGCAACTCGCTTATATATTTACAAAAGCTTTGCCTGCTTCCAGTTTTCGGCTTCTTTTGTCCAATATGTGTCTATGGAATGCCCATCTTGAGGGGGGCCTGTTGAAGTATAAGGATACAGATACAATTGTTGCTCCTTCTCCAACTGCAGAACCTGTTGAGACTGAAACAATGACAGCTTCTTGTGAGACCATTACAATCGTGCTAACTCCAAACTTCTCAAATGCATAACAGAGGAATAACGCGCAGGAAAAGAAATAAGTCATTGTCGCACGATAATTCTTCATCGTGCGGCTCAGATGCAATGTTGATGATGCTTCTCGTGCTTTTGTTAGAAGAATCGCTCGACGCTTTTGTCGTACGAAAGAGCGTGTGTTAACTAGAAGAATCGTTAGCGAGTTTTTGTGATTTATTCTGATGTCGAGTCAACAGTGAGGCGCGCGAATAAGTTTGCTATAAATAGCAAACGGTAGGAATTTTATATTCAATTTTTCAAAATCAAAAATACAAAAAAGGAGGAAATCACAGTTGTGCTTTCCTGAAGAAATGGTGATTCTCTCTCGGATTGAATGAATCATAGAACTCAAATCCTGTTACGAATTTCTACAACCACCATTTGAACATTCTCTTCCTCATCGTGCTCTGACTCATAATCATCCACAAGATTGATTTCAGACGATTTACAACCTTTGTTGGATGCGACGTCCTCCTTAGACATAAGTCCTACTGTTATGCGATCACTACAGGTTATCAATATTTGCTACTAAGAAGAACAATAATTGGCTAGTAAACAGAATTAGTGAGAAGATAAATTCATATTTGATGAAATCAGAATCCTAATACAACAATTCTATAGATAATCTTCTACTACAGAATGAATATCTTCAATGTAATCCAAACATTAGAACGGATCTAATATTGGATATAACGGTAATAAATAAAATACTATAAATATTACCTGTTTGCGGAAGCATGATAACTTGACCGAGTATCCGGAACGAGGCTACCAGAGTCTCGTTAAATTCCTACGAATCAAATCTAAGCCTCTCGGGTGGCTAGGCGGACAAAGAAATTTCATATAGTCTCTTGTAATTGTTTTTTCAAATGAATAGGCGCGTAGCCTATTTATAGGCGTGGGAATAGTACTCAAATAGTACTAGTACTATTTAAATTTATTGGT
>JAOWBN010161148.1:0-18446 GCA_028565015.1 Pinguicula moranensis
GGGTCATTTTTGGCGTCTTTGTTCCTACAAAAATCGTGACTTTCGTTGGTTGGACACAAGGTGTTCTTCAGGCGTTAGAAACAATAAATTCGTCCGTGTCTTTTCTTAAAGTATCAAAATAGTTGTGGAGTCTTGTCACAAGTTCGGCAAGGATTAATATCAGAAGATACAATGAGCTAAGCAACCTAAACGTTGATCGATAGGGCAAAAATATCCTAAACCTAGCTCTAATACCAAATGATATGAATCATTGCCGAATTGATAGCAAAACCCCACACCAATTCAAGATTCAAAAACAAAATCTAAAAGGGACGAATTTATTGTGCTCTCACCTGAAGACAGCTTGTGTCAACTAACGAGAAGTCACAACTTATGTAACTGAGAACGCCATCAAAGGATCCCCTTATAGCAATTTGCTAGCCAAAAATCAAGGATAAGTTCTTATGAATCGACGCAACTTAACCAAAAAAGAAAGATAAGTCAAAGAATGGCTTAAAACCAAAAGAGATAATTAATCTCACATAAAATTGCATGAAAACTTGAATTAATTACAAAGAACTCATGCCCCCTTTATTTGGGACTAATCCCACACTAGGAATCTAATTCTAACTAGATAAACATAATTAAAAAGTTTCCTAACCTATTAGGTATGGATAAGGAAATATTCAAGTCTAGATAAGTGATAATTAAGTAATATCCTTATCTAAATATTTGGATAATGAAAGAGTATCTTTGGATAAGGAAGGAATCCTTTTGAAAGATCTTTGGAAAGAAACTTCTTTATCCATTAAATCCTTGGATTTAGTCTTGTTCCCACTTGTCCTTGGACTCCAACAAACCACACCACACGTGCACTATTGAGTTGGGCTTTCTTCTTGGGCCATGACTTGGATCATGGTAATGGGTCAGACTTCTTCAATTGGGCCGAGAGGCCCACTAAGTATAATTGGGCCTCGGGGTCCATTCTTCTCTCTTTGAGACCAAGTGTCTTGGATCATTAAGTTCAATGCCTCCTTAAACTTCCTTGCTCTTAGGAGTGTGATTGGGCATTCTTGAAGCCTTAACGGATCACGACTTGCAGTCGCCAACTCACCATCTTTGGGCTTTTCGTTGGGCTCCATTTGCACGACCTCTTGGTCCATGCCACTAGTAGGTTTGGATGCAACTTGGGTTACATCACATCCCTTCTGTTTTCCCTATTTTATCTTCTTCTTCCCATGATTGTTCTTTTCACTTGCTCTCAAGATTTCAGCTTCTGCTCCTACTGCTCAATTTATGATTCTTCAACCCTCTTCTACTTCTTCAAATTCAACTCAGCTACGACATCAGCAGCAAAAACCTCACTCATCTATGCCCTCTCATCACCCCTCCTTCAGTTTGCCAAGTTGCCCACTCTCCTTTGCTATCTCCATCTCTTTGTTAGATTAAAGCTAGCCCATGACTCTACACGATTTAGGAGCCTTTTCCCAATCCTATTCTAAATTTTTCCATCTCGTCATTGTCAAGCTTACCATTGGGAACTTCCTCTTCGGGTATAATCAATTGTGCATCTTTCTTTAGAACCATGGTCGTCTTGGCTACGTGGATGGTACCATAGACGAATCACCGAAGTAGGATCCCACTGATCCCACCAAGCCAAATCCACCGCACGATTGTTGGCAAGCCATTGATCGGTGTCTCCACTCCTTGCTGATCTCCTCCCTCACCGTGAGGTCAATGGGGTTATCATCGACAAAATGATTGCCCAAGCTATCCGGTCGATTCTTGAGCAAGAATTTAGACACTTCGGTCCTTCCCATGAGCTTGACATTCGGGACAAGCTTCAACAACTACAAAGAGGTCATCTCTCAATTAAAAACTATTCTCAGCATTTTGTATTACTCTCGTGATTGCCTCGCTGACCTTGGTCGTCTTGTCTCCCCTCTCAACCAAAGCCATTGGTTCCTCTACGGCCTCGGATCTGAGTTCATTGCCATAGTTGGATCTCAATTATCTCAAGACCCTTGCCTTTGTTATGGGACATCATTGATAGGATTGAGAATTTTCAAGCCCTTAATCACTGCACTGTCTCTGGTGTTGCGTTGCCAGCCATTGCGTTTGTTGCCTATGTTGCTCCGCTCTACCCGACACTTGTCCTTCCTATGGAAACTACTATGGGCCTTGTCTTGGCCCCCCTTTTTGGCTCCTGGATCAGGATTTGCTCAGGTCGCTGCCTCGGTTGTGCCTCAAATGTATGCCTCATCGCCACCTAGTTTCCACTCCCCGATGCCAATGTCGTATTTCTCTTCGCCGCCCTCAATTCCCAACCATTACCCTCGTGGTTGTGATTCCTCGCATGGTCATGGTCATGGTCATGGTTGCAGTTACCGAGAGCCCTGATGTCAGATCTACCGGGAGTATGGCGATTATATGGATTCCTATCACTTTCACTAATTTTCTATGACCTTCGTTAGCTAGATGTAAAAAATGCCTTTTTGAAGGACTACCTGATAGAGGACGTTTGCATGGAGCAACCTCTGGGCTACGTTAATCCTCTGTATTCTAGTCACATTTATCATCTCAAGTAGGACCTTTATGGTCTCAAGCAAGCCCCACATGCCTGGTTTGATCAACTCGATACCTTTTTGGGTACGCTTGGTTTTGTATGTAGTTGTGTCGATACTTCGTTGTTTATCTTCGCATGTGACTCTGTTATCATCTACTTGTTGTTCTATGTAGATGAAATTATTGTCACGAGTAGTAGTTCTTCTCTTCTGGATCGTTTTGTTTGTCTTCTTCATAGAGGACCTCGACTCTCTCACTTATTTCCTTGGTGAGGCTTCTTTCACTGATAATGGGTTATTTCTCAGCCAACTGAAGTATGCTCGGGATATTCTCGCTCGTGCTCAACTTTTCGAAAGTGAACACATCAGTACGCTCATGGTGGTCTCTCAATATCTCCCCTTTGATGGTGGCCCTCTTGTTGATCCGACTCTGTATTACTCTTTCATCAACGCACTTCAGTATCTCTCCATTTATCGCTCAGACTTATCTTATGTGGTCAACTCTGTCAATATGCATATGCACGCTTCCATTCAGATCCACCTTCAGTCCGTTAAGAGAATTCTTCAGTATGTGAAGGGTACTCTCTCAATGGGTCTGCGTTTTATTGCTTCCTCAGATCCCTATTCTGTTGTTTCCTACTCTGATGCTGATTGGGCGGGTTGTCCTGACACTCATCGGTCCACCGTTGGCTTTGCTATATTTATTGGTGACAATTTGGTCTCTTGGAGCGCAAAGAAGCAGGTCACCATTTCTTGCTCTAACTGTGAGTTTGAGTATTGTGCTCTCGCTACTGCTGTTGCTGAGGTTCTTTGGCTCACGCACTTGCTTCACGACCTTGGTGTTTCTTTGCCTCGCCCGCCCATGCTTCTATGTGATAACAAGAGTGTTGTTTTCTTGAGTACAAATTCGATTCCTCAAAAACGTCACAAGCATGTAGAGCTTGACTATCATTTTGTTCATGAGCAGGTTCTTTCTGGCTCCATCCCAATTTTAAATTGTTGATCTCTTTACGAGCTTGTCCCGTGAGCTATTTGAATTCTTTCGCGCCAAACTTCACATGATTTTTTATCCCACGCACAGCTTGCGAGGGAAAGTGTTGAGCTACAACATGCAGCAACACAGGAGCTTGAGCTCCAGCCTGCAGTAGCACATGAGCTCCCAATCGTTGACTCTTCACAAGACCTCCTTGGACCAGGCACTGCACAAGACATGAACCATGTTATGACTCCAACCACAGCTCAAGACAAAGTAACATAAAATAGAAAGTAACTTTGTATCTGTTTTGTATTTAGCTAAATTTGGCATTATGATTGCCTTCTCCACTCAATATGTATGTATGGTTGTAAATGATGACCATAGCTTTGTGGAATGGAAAACATGTATTCTTCTCAACCTCCATTATCACAAAGCACACTGTCATTTGCACATGGCCATTCTTCAAACTCCATTACTGGAAGCACGGTTGTTAGGGTATGACCGTGAGAGTAGACATAAGGGTAGAGTAGCGGCAACTGTGGCACCTCTGGAGATGACGGAGTTATTGGAATCCAGTTAGTCCCTTCTAAACTCTTTGGAAGATGCTCGACAAGAGGTTGTAGCTGCGGTGGAGCTTGGCCGCAGCTTGGGTCTAAATGTTATTGCTCCTGTTGATGAGGTAGTGGACGAAATTGTGCAAAGGGATGCACGAGATGGTGAAACTGCACAACAGTAAATTGTTTCTATTTTATTTGGTGATAATTTATTTAATGAAGATACTTTCTTATAATTTTATGGGTTGGGAAATCTGAGATCTAAAAGGTTGGTGGCACAACTGATGCGTAGTCATTCTATTGAAATATTATGCGTGCAGGTGACTAAACTGGAGTTAATTGATAAGAAACTTTGTGATTTTCTATGGCCTGATGATGATTGTGCAGGAGGGATCATGTGTCTTATGAAAAGTTGGTCTTCAGTATTACATCTAATGTTATGCTTGATGGTGCTGTGATGTTGAAAGGAGTACGGGTTATGGTGGTTGTATATATTGTTAATGTCTATTCCCCGTGCAAGGGAGTTGTTACTATACCCAATGGTGTATTTGAGGAATCTGATGCATTTATCTATAACTCTCACTTGACTGATCTTCCATTGCAACAACGGTAATACATTTTGTATCATAGGAGCGGAACAAAGGCTAGCAGGATTGACCGCTTCTTTGTCTCCTCCCAATGGATTAATTGTTGATCAGATCTCCATCAAACATCGTTGCCTCACTATTGTTCGGATCATTGCTCTTTGTTATTGGAAACAACCTCTGTGGACCGAGGTTCTAAGCCATTCCAGAGATTGAATTGCTGGACAGCTTACTCGAAACTTAGTGATTTTGTCAAGCTAGAATGGTGCTCTCTGCAGGTCAAAGGTAGGCGAGGTTTCATGGTGCAAGAGAAGTTAAAGACGCTAAACTTGAAACTAAGAGAATGGAACAAGGCCATCTTTGGTCATATAGATGATAAGATTGCTTAAGTCACCAATTTTATGAGTCTTCTGGATGTGAAAGCTGAAGTTAATGAGAGGCAATTTGGATGGGATGAGTTGAAGCGCCTTCTTAAACTAAAGAATCTATCATGCATCAAAATTTCTGTGTATTTCCATGCTTGTCTTAAAAAAGGAAGGGTGAGAAACTCAATCAAAGGTCTCATTATCAAGGGTACTTGGACTGAAAGTGTGTGGGCAATAAAATTGGGGACCAAATCTGCAGTTTCAAAGACAGACGAAGGATGTGTTGTGATATTAGGACAGTGGCCGTGAGCTTTATCTATGGCGGACAACGTGGAGCTCAGGGGTAGTCAAGGAGTTCGAAGAATCGAGCAGTCCAAATAGCCTCAATTTCAACTTTATTAGCGATTTTTAAAACTGATCTCCTCGAGGGTTCAGTAAGTTCAGCTTTAAGAAATTTTTCTTATTGGGATTGGCATTCCGCACCCCCTATATAAATAAGACATCGGTCATACGTATAATTATCTTATCTTTCAATTGTCGTGGCCTTGGTGAACCTGTCAAAAGTAGGGCTCAAGCATAGAGATAGGCATTCTTAATCGTTAACTGGGAAACCCGCAGCAATCAGACTGGAAAAATCCGGCGACTAAAGATTTGCTTAAGGTTTGAAATCAGAGGTTTTCAAAATCGACAATTTTTCGAAAGTTTCAATTGGCCGGAATTTCTTTTTAATAATAAAAAAGGCCCATCAAATCATCTAAACCGTGCTTGTCAAACCGCAGTTTGACCGCCGAATTTTTCTAATTATTTTTTTAAATATATAAATTGTTAAGTTTTATAAGTTAATATAGTTTATAAATTATATAGTTATTAAGTTTTATAAGTTAATAGAATTTTTAAGTTATATAAATTTTTAAGTTTTATAAGTTATATAAGCTTTAAGTTTTACAAATTATCTAAGTTATTGTTCATAAGTTACTAGAATTTTTAAGTTATATAAGTTTTTAAATTTTATAAATTTTATAAGTGTATAACTTTATAAGTTACATATGTTTTATAAATTATATAAGTTATAAAAGTTTTAAGTTTTATAAGTTAATAAAGCTTATAAGTTATATAAGTTATTAACTTTTATAAATTTATAACTTTAGTTTATAAGTTATATAAGTTTTTAACTTTTATAAATTTTATAAGTTTATAACTTTATAAGTTATATATGTTTTATAAGTTTACAAATTATATAACTTTTTAACTTTTATAATTTAATAAAGTTTTTAACTCTTATAAATTTTAAAGTTTATGTTATATAAGTTTTTAACTTTATAAATTTTATAAGTTTAAAACTTAATAAATTTAATAAGTTAAATTTATAATTCTAAGTTAAATTTCAAGCAAAACTAAATAACAGGAAAAAAAACTTTTAAAAAAATAATAATGCTGACCGCCAGAGACCATAAACCAGTAACGAAAAATTAGAGTAATAATGAAAATTAAATAACTAAAAAAAGTCAGTTACATTGGAAGTTACAATCGTATTATCAATTGTACCGAAACCGTCATGAAACCGCCCGAAACCGTGAGATCGTAAATTGGCAACTGAGTAAAACGGTGGTTCAACGACCGACAATCAAACTGCCCATATTTACCCGAGCCCAAAATTCCTTTTAGCTTTTCCCCCAAACAGATCCTTTCAGAGCAGGTAGCTTTTTCTTTCTAACTGCAGAGTTCTTGCAGTTGGAATAGCAGTACTATTTTTATATTCAATCCATTCCTCTGTTCTAGAGTTCAAGACTTCTTTTCGGAGGAAGCAATTTCGCCCTAACTGGGATGCGATCAAAGATGTTATATTCTCTTTTGCGATCAAAGAGTCTGACCAGTAGTTTTATAGTACAACAACAACAACAACGTACCCAGTATATTACCAACTAAGTTGGTGTCTGGGGGTCCAGATATACGCGGCCTTACCCATGTAATTATACAAAGAGACCATTTCCGTTGCGACCAAATATGCATTGTTTCATTTGATATATTGAGTTCCAGGAACTTCACTAAATAGAAGCACTGAAATTTAATAGAGTCATTTTGCTCTAGTCTATTATTAGCACAAAGCTAAAAGAATTATCAATAATGACTCTTCCACCTCCATTTGCAATGGACCCTCATCTTCATCAATCTGAAATGGGAAAAAAAGGAAAACAAGAATGATGGTGTGTTCAGAGTCTGAAGTTACGTTACTCAAGAGATGTTCCGAAAGACCACAGTATTGAGCATAAACCAACCTCAAGATCATCAAGTTCAATCTGATTCAGTCGTTCAGCCTCTGTTTCAGTTTCACTTCACTCTATCTGAGTACCTATAGGTTCACACATCAATGGAAGATAACATCAACCTTAGGAAAAGGAGTAAAAAAAGTGACCAAGCAGAAAGACAGTCCTTCAAGTTAATCACCTCATGTACAGTTCCATGAATCGATCTATCTTCCCACACTCACTTTCCACAAATTTACTTAACAATATCTCTCTTCTAGAACCCCTTAATATTCCCCCTGGTACAGTCATTTTGGCATTAGTCCATGCTCAAAATAGGGAGGTGACAGTAATACACTTTAAGCAAAAACTCTGAACGAGTTCAGTAACTTAATAATACCAAAAATCAGTACAAGACATGATTTAATTGCATATTAGCTTGACGTACGTAGAAGAGACAAGAGTTACAAGCGCGATGTGCTTGACTAACAGCCACATAAATAAAAGACATCAACATAACGATGTTTTCATAGTAATTCAGGAGATCCAAACTGTGAGTGGATACCAAAAGACACCAATAGTTTCTCAAGATTGAAGCATGCATTCATATTCATGGTACGTGATAACTGCAGCTTTCAGATATCAATGTCACATCCACACACACTAAAACAAACATATAAATATGAATACATACAATCAAGAGAAATTCCCTGTCTTACCAAAAAGTGATACAATTATATTACGAGCCGCTGTTCCAATTCTTCTTTGTAGCCTTTTCTATTGTTCTTCTTGCTAACAAGTATCTAAACAGCGAAAGATACTACTTAAAAAAAATAATAATAGTTGTATTTATAGCAAAATGATAGATACACGCAGAAGCAAACAGTCAAAGTCCTCAAATATGCAATAAACCAATGAACTGGATCACGAATGAAAACAGAAGCAACCACACGGGTTTCCCATAGAAAGCATGTGCTCAATCAGTTGCAAAACGTAGCAGCTAGTGAAAAAGGAAAATGGACTTGCCTTGCCCATAAAGGCAGGGAATGCCGTCTTTAATCACATTACATCAATGAAACACTCGCATGCATGTGGATAATTTGTCATTGCAAAATCCAAAGCCCTTATTGAGGAACCATAACATAACTTCTTCTGATTCATCATGATGATCATCAATTGCAAACCTTCTGCCTTCACAAACCTCTATTTATTCTCCAACGGCATTAACAAGCAACACAACATGCAACAAAGTGCCTACACCATTCATTTGGCCAAATCTCTTCTGATTCACAACAATGTTCTGCAATAAGATCACTAGAATCTCAGACGCATACTACTTATTACTATCAAATAATCGTATCTTAATTCGAGCTTCAAGCCATTTTAGAAACCTGGCCTTCTCGCAAACGATCTCAGACACTGATGGCTTGACCTCAATAAGGTTCTCGATGGTGGAGAATGTATTTGTAACGAGCCGTGATTCAGCGATAACAAGAATTTCAGGGGAAAGGGAGGAATCTGAGATTCAGAGGAGAAAGAAGAAGACGGTGGAAGGGGATTGGGGAATAAGGAAAGTAGAGAGAATCGTGTAATAGGAAATTAGTAATAATTCTTCAAAGACCAACAACATTACACGCACTCCCACATTTTAACTGACCACCTCCATAAGTTGCTAAAAACATAAAACAGACTTCACCCACAAATAAAAACGGAAAGCTTTAAACAAAACGTTCGACAATGTTAAACGATATCTTCAAGACATCAGGCTGCACAGATATTGGCAATTGAGATTTCAGTTGGAAGACTTGGTTTCCCCTGCCTTTTGCTCCTCCAACCTTCCAGCCAAGGAAGGGGTTCCAAACCTGGGAAGTCGGATCTGCTACATTCTCTCCTCCTTTTTTTGAGCCTTTTCCCCAATCATCCAGTTGGGGAAATTGTTTGATAATGATGGAGGCTTCTTCCCATGTTGCTGAAGGGTAGAGCCATTCCGGTGTATCAGTCATTGAGTCACCGGACCATTCTTTCAAGATTTAGTTCTTCTATCAATTACCTGCAAAGGATAAATCATAAAGCTACCGTCTGGCTTCATCAAAGGTGGTTTTCCAGCTAGTATCTCCCTATTTTTGAGCTTCTCCTTAAGTAAGGATACATGGAAAACAGGATAAATCTTGGTATCCTCTGGTAGATCCAGCTTATATGCCACAACGCCAATCTTTTCCATTATAGTATACGGTACATAATATATTGGAGAAAGCTTCATGTTGCGCCTGAGTTGAAGAGAGTTTTGGCGATAAGGCTGCGACTTCAAGTAGACTTGTGCACCCACCTCAAAATTGTTGGAGAGGATTCACAAACATAGAAATAATACAACAAATAAAGTAACCAAGAATTACCTCCCATGGTTGTCAACAGAAATAATACAACAAATAAAGTAACCAAGAATTACCTCCCATGGTTGTCATAAAAAATCTTCTAACAGTTTC
Source organism: Pinguicula moranensis (assembly GCA_028565015.1). NCBI lineage: Eukaryota > Viridiplantae > Streptophyta > Magnoliopsida > Lamiales > Lentibulariaceae > Pinguicula > Pinguicula moranensis. The sequence goes on from JAOWBN010161148.1 coordinate 9,749, forward strand.
AAAGTCCAAGGATCTCACAATTGTACGAATCTTCCTCTCTCGAAGGAAAGTAGCCAGGATAAAGAATTTCTTAGATTCGACAACCGTGTGACCTTGGAGGTATTTATTTAACCTAATCCATTAATGGGTAGGCCCTCTACCACTCAACTTTTGGGCCATAGGTAAGTGGTATTGGATTTGATCCAATTCAATTCAATCTTAGAAGCACATATCCTTGATCAATCCAATTAAGTGGAAACCCTTTAAAACTTGTTTTGTTTTGACTCTAAAATAATTTAAAACAAAACAAGCTTTAAAATAAATCTTTTGTAAAAAATAACTTAAACAAAATTATTTTCCCACAAAAATGGCGCTCAACACCCTGCTTGTCAGCATTTAATTTCATACGCTCACTAGCCTTCTTTAAGTTCTCCCTCAACAAACTCTGTATTTCTTCCTTCTGCAGCAAAAAGTCCTTGACATTTTCTCCAACATCAGTAGCAGAAATGTTTAGAGGAATAGGCGAGCATTATACCCATAGAGTGCTTTGAAGGGAGTCGTTTTAGCACTTGTATGATGAGCAGTATTATACCAAAATTCTGCCAAGGGTAACCATTTGAACCACGTACCTGGTTTTTGTGAGCACATGCAGTGCAAATAAGACTCTAAGCAGCGGTTTACTCGCTCAGTTTCCCCATCTGTTTGTGGATGATAAGCTGTGCTGAGGGACAATTTTACTCAAGTCAATTTCATCAACTCATTCAATAGCTGACTGGTAGAGACTTATTCCCTCTTAGAGATAATTTCCTGCGGCAAACCATGTAATCTGTAGACTTGATCAAGAAAGATCCAAGCTACAATCTCAGTAGTGTAAGGGTGAGTGAAGCCCAAGAAGTGGATATACTTGCTTAACCTATCTACACCACAAGTATGATTTGTTTACCCTCTGATTTTGGCAGCCCCTCAATGAAATCCATAACTCTACTTGTCCATGAAGCAGCTGGGATTTGGAGGGGTTGCAGTAAACTTGCATGAGCTAAAGAGTCAGCCTTATTTCCAACACAAACATCACAACTTTTCACCAAATCTTCAACCTCCTTTCTTATTCCTGGCCAATAGAAATGGTTCCTTATCCTACAGTTTGTGGCCTGGATATTCGAGTCCCCTATAGATGAATCATGTAGTGCCTTGATAATGTAGTTCTTTAGACTATTGTAGTACCAACACAAATCTTTCCCTTACGCCTCAGCAATCCATTATTGATAGAATAATCTGGATGGCTGTCTGTATTCAGAATCTTTTCCTGCGAAATACCATAAAAATGTTGATCATTGATGTAGATTTAAGAAACTTCATTCATCCAGTCTGCCTTAACTTCACTGACACTATAGCAAGCAGAGGATATTTGTGGTCCAAATCTGGACAGGGCGTTAGCAGCCTTGTTCTCATTGCCCTTCTTGTAATGCAGCACATAATCATACCCCAATAGCTTTGAAAGTGAGCTTTTGCTGAGACTTGGTGTGTACTCTCTGCTCCAACAGATGTTTCATAGCATGTTGTTCAGTTTTAATCACAAGTGAAGTCCCCAATAAATAACCACTCCACTTCTTAACAACCAATACCACGGCCAACTACTCCTTTTCATAAGTTGAGAGCGCTTGCTGCTTTTGTCCTAGGGATTTGCTGAAGTAAGCTAGTGGCCTCCCATCTTGAGTTAGGACAGCCCCAATGCCAAGATCACTAGCATCAATTTGTATTATGAACTGCAGTTGGAAGTTAGGCAGACGCATGACAAGGGCAGTACACAACATGTTTCAAACATTCCAATGCCTTATCAGCTTCCTCACTCCATTGAAAGGAGTCTTTCTTCAATAATTTGGTCAATGGTTTGCTAATGGCTCCATAGTCCTTTATAAACTTCTTGTAATAACCTGTTAGTCCAAAAAAAACCTCAAAGATTTCAGGTTGGTTGGTCATAGCCACTTCAACATAGCATCAATCTTGGAAGTATCTGTGGCTACTCTTTTTCCAGAGATTATGTGACACAGATACTCAATGGATCTTTGCCCAAATGAGCATTTGCTTTCCTTGGCATACAGCTGCTGGCTCCTCATTATATTCAACACAGATATCAGGTGCTCCATATGATCCTTCCAGTTGCGGCCATACACTAGGATATCATCAAAGAAAACCAAAACAAACTTGCGAATGAAACTTGAGAATACCTTATTCATTAGGCACTGAAATGTTGCAAGGGAATTACACAACTCGAAGGGTATCACCAAGAATTCAAACTGCCCGTGATGTGTCACAAAACTGCTGAGAAATATGTCTTTTTCTTCCATCCTGATCTGAAAGTAGCCAGCTCTCAAATCCATCTTACTAAACCAAACTGCACCGTGTAGTTCATCCATTAGATCATCAATCACCGGGGTGGGAAACTTGCTCTTAACAGTTAAATTGTTCAAGTACCTATAGTCCACACATTCTCCACCCTCCATCTTTTCTCTTGAAAAGCAGCACTGGTGAGGCAAATGAACTGTGGCTGCGTCTGATAAGCCCTGCATCTAGCATCTCCTTAACTATCCTTTCTATTTCGTCCTTCTTGTAATGAGGTGTCCTATAAGGCACTTGTTTCTTAAGAATAGCCCCTGGTACCAGATTAATACCATGTTCAACACCACAGACAGGAGGAAGAATTTCTGGATCCTGAAATACATAATTGTAGTCTAACAGCAGCTGCTTGAGATCTTCAGGATCAGATCTGGCTTCTTATTCAATTTGATCCTCCATCAAGATCACATTCCCATCACTGCTACTCTTAAAAGATAATTTTTTTCCAGTTTCTAGTCTGAACACTGTAGAATTCTGCCTTAACAAGATTGTTGTCATCCTCCCCCAGTTCAGAATAAATCTTCCCTATAGTAGTAGCTCTTCTCTTTTGATAAAATTGGACATTTTTTCAGTTGTTATAAACTTCAATTCTTGCTTGCCTTGGCAGGCCTGAATTTGTATAGGTCTGCCATCCTTGATTATGGTTACAATCATGTTATTATAATTGTGGAGCACCGATCCATGAAGCTTCAACCAGTCCCCACCCAATATAAGGTCATAGCTGTGTAGAAGGAAGGTTCTAGGTGAGCAAACAAATTCCTCACCTTGTATTATCCACTTAAATTTCTTGCACTTAACATCACTACGCCTCCTTACCCCAGCAGCAACCTCCACCATCATTGGTGTGGCATACTCCATCTCACAATTCATCTTTTCTGCTAGTTGCTGATCTACAAAACATTGTGAGCTTCCACTGTCAAATAAGGTTTGAATAGGTTCCCCTTTGAAAGATCCCTTGACACGGTAAGTGTTGTTATTGTTATTTACCACAGATAGCATACTCATCTCCCACTTCCTCAACTAAAGATAATTCAAGGCTAAACTCCTTTGCTAGGGTTTCAACTTGAGTAATAGCTAGCTCAACCTCTGCTTATATGGCAAATATTTTAACTGCACAGCGATGTCCTGGGACAAGGGTTCCCCACACTTGAAACATAATTTCTTCCGAATCTCTCTTTCATTTCAGCATCTGAGATAAACTTTCTTTTCTCTGGGGTAACTGTAGTTGCATCTGATTGGAGCTTGAATACCAGGGCGGTTAACCGGTTCAGAATTCAATTTTTGAAGAGCCCCTGCTTATCCACAAGATAACTTACTGAGCGTTCTTGTTTTTTAGCTGATGCAATTGCTTGAAGTAAGGTAGTAGGGTTATCAGCACGGACAATTGATTTAGCCCCTGTTTTGCGCAGCCTTCTTAAAATTATAATCCAATTATAAGCACCTTTTTTTTCAAAAAATAACTCTTTATTTTTTAAAAAAAAAGTCCTTATAATCAAATTATAAGTATAAGAGGGTCTGCGCAAAACACCCCCTAAATTTTTCTTTGTAGAAAATCTCTCCAAACTCAGGATGAGCTATCATGACAGAAGTTACTAAAGGATCAAATCTGCGGAGTAAGTCTTGTAGTGTTTCATGAACCCTCTGCTTCATACACAAATTCTTCCAATAAATTATTAGAATCCTCCGTATCAAATATGATAAGTGGTGCTGCCACAAATCTATCCCAATCTATACAGGTTTGGGTGGCCTCAAAATTCAAAATCAAGAATAAGCATCCCCTTCAAAGTGCATCCTAGCAAGTTCCACCTTCTCATAATCATAGATACCCGTGTAAATAGCAAAATATGCATTGCTTCTTTCTATCCAGGAACACAGATTCAACCCATTAAACTTAGGAAATTTTGTATATGGCATTTTGGCTTTCCTTACTCTTTCAACGTCCTCATAATCATAATATTCCACATCTATACCCCAATTTTCATAAATTGGCGTATGCATCTAATTAAAGGCAGCCTAATTATTATCGGCAGAGGTGCCTATATGTCTATCCGGGGGATCCTTCAATATTGATTTTGCGGCATTCTGCTTATGGAAGAGTTCTATCACTGAGTTCACGTGCTTCTCCATACTTTGTTTAAATAGAACTGTGGCATGTTCCGATCTAGCCATTTGAGCTTTGAACCACTCTGTATTTTCTCGCATATCATCAGAGATTATATCCAAGTGCACTTTCACCAGATCAACTTCCTTTTCCAAACTCTTTGTAAGATTGTCCCGTATCTAGGTCATCGGGAGGTGCAAATCTCGTTGGTTTCTTTCCTGCTGCAACATCTTGCTTAACTTGACTAATTTCTTCCAAAGATTCCATCTGAACAACTTTGGATGAGGGATCTACCATGATTTGAGGGCGGTGATTCTTTCATCTAGCTATCGTTGAGATGAGGTTGGATCTGAGCTAAACCTATCTCTGATAACAATTGTAACGAGCCATGATTCGGCGGTTACAAGAATTTCTGGGGAATGGGAGGAATTTGAGATTCAGAGAAGAAAGAAGAAGAAGACGGAAGGGGATTGGTCTATAAGGAAGGTTGAGAGAATTGTGTAATAAGAAATTAGTAATAATTCTTCATAAGTCGAACATTACACGCACTCCCACATTTTAACTGACCATCTTCATAAGTTGCTAAAAACACAAAACGACTTCAACCACAAATAAAAACGGAAAGCTTTAAACAAAATGTTCAACAATATTAAACGATATCTTCAAGACATAAGGCTGCTCAAACATTGGCAATTCAGATTTCAGTTGGAAGACCTGGTTTCCCCTTCCTTTTACTCCCCTGACCCTTATTCTTCGAGCCAGACCATGGGTTCCAAACCTGGGAAGTCAGATCTGCTACAGTATTGTAAATGGAAGTCGAATCATTGCTAGCTAGCACCTGAGCAGACTCCACATTGTCCTCAATGACATCAACATCGGTAAGATCCAACAAGAGGGTGAAGGCATCAACGACGATATCTCTGCGAAATTGTTGGATTTCGTGTTTGTACATTCAATTGAGTGAAATGGGTTAATTCTAACTTTTGGGTCGCTGATTAAGGCCAATTTGAACTTATCATTCAATTTCTGAAAATGATTTATTATAAGCTACATATCATTTTAGATTGTGCTAACTCGATCTTACAAGCTGTTGGGTGGTATGACATAATTATTTGAAATATGATATATGTCTGTAATATGTCATTCTAAGCCGTTTATTAATTATTGGCAATATGTTATGTCATTTATTGATTCATGGAAACTTGTTATGCTATCATTTTAAATTGGCAACCTGTTTATGCCAAAATTAAAGGCTCTTGTGCCCAGGTAGTTAGTATGTTAGTCCAAGTTCATGGGATGAAGTCTCGAGGTGTCATCCCAACTACTCGAGGAGTGGATTTGGCAAGGAAAATTACACTTCAAGATTAAAGATATCATACTACTCAACAGAAATAATTGCATGAGATGTAATTATTTCATTGTGAATTTATTTATTTAGAAGGCTTCATCATACTCTTGAATGTTAATGTGATTTAACCTCAGTTTCAAAGCCCAAATCATGTCCATAAAAAAATTAGGACGTAATGTACTTTCTGATATCCTCTTCAAATTACTGGAATAGGGTTGACGTGATCTACTCAGTAGACGTCTCCTTGTATCATTTAGGAGTTGAGGTTATGCAGGGCACATAGAATAAGTTTTTCTAATAGGGCTACCGGATTGTGTTCGAGCCCTAGTGCAAGGTATTGACTTATACGAGGTGTAGTTAACAAATTGAGAGTCATATGCGAGACATATGATTAACCGGGATGGTTTAGCTAAATAAATCCATTCCAAGTTTACGCCGATGCTGGCTTGGTTTGATAAAATGTTGATCTCAGGCCTACTACATAGAGGGACACAATATTATATGTAGTAGGGTTCAATACTATATTTGAATTGAACATAAAACATGAAACTGAACTAAATCTTTGCATTTGTTTGATGTTTTGTAGATGATGACTACTAAGATGCTGAATGCATATCCCCTTGCAGATCTTGGAAGAAAACAAACTTAACGGTTACAATTTCATTGATAGGTGACAAAATATGAAAATTGTTTTAAAACATCAAAAGAAGGACCATGTCCTGGATATACCTTTTCCTTTACCTCTTCCTGTTACTGCTTCCTGTACTAAGATGGATCAACATGAGAAGAAAGTAGATGAGGTTAATCAGGTAAGTTGCCTTTTATGCTTGTATCCATGATACCGATCTTCAAAGACGTTTTAAGGAATGGAAAGCTTACGATATGATACGTGAGCTTAAGAATATGTTTCAAGAGCAAGCGTGGTTTGAATGATATCGTATAGCTAAGGAACTTTTTGATTATAGGATAGTTGAGGGGGCCTCGGTCAGTACCCACATTCAAAAGCTCATGGGTCTAATAGATCAACTTGGAAAGTTGGGCTCACCATCGACAAAGAACTCTGCACCAATCTCATTTACATTCCTTGCCATCGAGTTTTTCAATGTTATTACAAATTATAATATGGCGGGAATTGTGAAGGCATTGAATGAGTTGCATTCGATGCTCTCTATGTATAAGACACCCATCAGGCGGGCACCTGATGTATTATCGATGTTAGGACATAGCAGGTGGTTAAGAAAAAAAAAGGAAAGGTTCAAGGGCCAAAAAAGGTAAAAGGCAAGGCTAAGGCTTCGCCTGGGAGCAAGAGCACGCCCAAACCTAAAAAGATTTCACTACATATTCCGGACACTGTTTGTTTCTTTTACAATGACAAGAGTCACTTCAACTTGTCGTGTTCGAAGTTCCTCGAAGAGTAGTGGACGTTGGGAACGTCATGATATGAACCTAACCAACAATGTGACTAAACCCAATACTAGTATTGGTGGTTCAAAAAGCCTAGAATCGAAAATGACAAATTTGTAGAGTATTTGATCCGTCACCTATAAAGAGGTGGGAACCAAGCCTACATATTTGGATGTTTCAAAATGAGAAGCCACTCAAAGATCCCTGAAAATAACTTGTCTCAACCAAGATCTAAGAAGATAATTCTTTTTTCAACGTCACTAAAACTTTAAACAAAGTAATAGATAAGTCGAAAATAGTTTTCGTAAAAGTTGAAAGGAGAAATTTTAGTCTCACAATTCTTAATCAACTAAACAAAAACTAAGTATTACACGTCCAAACATCCTATTTATAAACTATGAAAATAAAGTAATATGTTGTGGTCAAAATAGCACTTAATTGGTATTTCGACCGTGGCCTTCGGGAATCCTTCCAAATTCTATTTGAATGTATTTTGTACGATTGAAGCTCATGCAAGTTGAGGTTCTCTTTGCCTCATGATGGATTTGTATGAAAATGTTTCTTGGACTCCATAACTCCATAATGGTTTTGACTAAGCACGTGTTTTCTTGCATCAAACTCTTGAACTCCTCAAATATCTTGGAACGTCATTTTCTCGTATGGGAATGCATGAAGGGGATTTAGGAACGTCATTTGCATGCGTGGCTTCCCTTTGACCATGTGTTGAAATTGCATGGAAATGTAATCTTTTGTCTCATGCATGAGTTCCCATGATTGTAGCTTTGACCGTGGGCAATGCTCATCCTTCCATCTTCAAGCATTTAATATTTTTTGACCATGTGGAATGCCACGATGTTTTCCACCAAACCGTGCATGCCATCATGATGTCTCCATGTTTAATCCCATTTATTCTCTAGGATTCCATCCTTTAATTCATGCATGCAGCTTGGCTTTACGTAGGGTCATGCATTGGGTGCTTTGGTCTTTACGTAGTGCCATGCATAGGCCGTTCAAGTGGGCATAAGTGGTGATTTGTTGACTCCGTAATTTGGTTCGATAAGATGGGCTAATTTAGATCAATTTCCTTGTATCTTTGGACTGTCCATCTCTTCATCAAAAGGAGCCCTAATCTCTTGCATTAATCCCAAGAATCCCTCTTTGAATTGTTTTAGCCCATGACCTAGAAATTGGGACATTCGGTCACCACAAAGGAGGTAATTTTGTCACGGACTCTCGTGGAGTGCTTTCCTTGCTCGATTTGAGGCACTGTCCCACATGTAACTTGGCCATACCTGTGCTTCCTTTGGCTACTTCAAGTGATGAAATCTGAATCGCATCATGTCATATTCTTAAGATAATCATATTGTTGAAAACAATTTTGCTATTTCATCTTCTACCTCTTGGGTCATGGACTCAGGAGTCGGTGCTCATATTTATTTAACTGTGTAGGCACTAAATAGGAGTAGAAAGTT
>JAOWBN010161258.1:0-30985 GCA_028565015.1 Pinguicula moranensis
CAATCACGAGAAATCTCTAGTGACCTCTCGAAGTCAGAGTCACCCAACCGAAGATCTCTCTACTCAAATTACCAAACTCCTTACACAGATGCAACCAGAAGAAACCACATCGGCGTTACCTATCATCGTACGCCTTAATCATCATAACTATATGTTATGGGATTAATGCGGGTGGTGATCAGGAGCCGGGGGAAATTACACCATATCACTGGCGTGCCTCCACCTCCGGCCGTGTATGACCCTGAATATCAGCTATGGGAGCAGAACAACTTGAGTGTGTTCTCGTGGCTCATCCATGCCATTGAGGGTGATATTCTTGATGATTTTGCTGAATATCCGTCAGCCAAAGACCTTTGGGATGGCCTGGCGACAACATTTAGCGGAGGCAACGACAACCTGCAAATATTTGATCTAACAGTGAGAGCAAACTGGCAAAATCAAGGGCAGGGAACACTGGAACAAGCATACAACTCACTCCAAAAGATTTGGCGCGATATCGACTGGAGGCAACCGAATCCCATGAAATGTCCAGCAGACATTGCCACATTTCAGAAACTTCGGCAAGAAGTCCGATGTTCCAATTTGTGTCTGCAATTAAAGAAACATATGATGCTGTAAAACGGACTTGTTGAAAGAGGAGCCCTTACCAACGGTCGAGGCAGCGTATGCCGCATTCGCCGGGAGGCATCCCGGTTGAACATCCTAAATCCCACAAAATCTTGTGACTCCTCAAACATTGATATGTGAAGCGGTCTCTTAGACAAATCACGGCCAGAATCGGGGAAAACACCTCGAAATCATCATCCCGCGCCGCTGATAGTGACAAATCCAAATTGTGGTGTACCAATTGCAAGCGGTCCGGCCACACACTCGAAGGCTGTTTTAAGCGGATTGGATACCCGGAGTGGTGGCCTGATGCAAAGAAAAGAGGGACTAAGGGTGGAAGAGTGAGCAACCTGACCCAGGCCACCAGTGACAGGGGCAGCAACAATCACGGCGACACAGGATTCAGCGCTGTCGCAGACGAAAATCACTCGGATTTGGGACATCGCGACGGAGAACGAGATATGGGATTTAGAGGCAAACCCTTGCCCCTAAATCCCCCACTCTCTCATAAATTGATGATACGCCCCTGTGATTTTTTACATATTGCAGATATGCCCCCGATTTTGCTCCCTTCACAGATACACCTTCGGAAAAAAAAATCCTTCCAAAATACACCCCACACACTTTTGGATATCTCACATACATCCCCAGCAAAATCTGGAAATCCCGAAAGACCCCTCAGATTTCCCAGCACTACTGAAACAGCCCCTGAACTCTAAAAAAACCACGAAACAATCCCTAGTTTCCGAAAAATGTCATACCAGCCGCAAAATTGTCCAAAAATCCGAAAAGAAACCCAGTCCTACTACTACAAAAAAATTTCCATCAGTGTGTTTTGACACGGAAACCGCAACTGCATATCTAACCCAAAAATTGGGGAGCGCTAATTCAAGCCCTTGGATCTTTGATTTTGGGGCCACAGACACAATGAAAATGATGCTTCTGATGTCCAAGTCTCATCCAAACCCCGGATATCACATATCCAAACTACCAATGGGGTCTTATTCCTGTACAGGGGGCAGGCTCGATTGAATTATCCCCCGTTCTCAAACTATCCAATTGTTTATATGTTCCCTCTCTGTCATATAAACTTTATTCTATTAGCCATGTCACAAAAGAGCTCAACTATACAGTACTCATGTATCCTACTTTCTGTGTATTACAGGATATTCAGACGGGGATGATCATTGGGCGTGGCACTGAACGCCGTGGGCTGTATTATGTTGATGAGGTGATTCGCCAGGGTATCGTGCTGCTGGCTCATGGAACAGCAGAACGGTAGTCTTGGCTATGGCATCGACGACTTGGTCATCCGTCTTCTGGTTATCTCAAAATTTTATTTTCGCAGTTTTTTAAACATTTGAATCATCTTACATGTGAAACATGTGTTCCTGCAAAGAGCCATAGGCAGTCTTATCGTGTGTCACAAACTCACAATTTATCACCATTTACTTTAGTACACTCTGATGTTTGGGGTCTAGCACCTAATTCCAGTTTGAATGACTTTCGTTAGTTCCTTTTATTTGTGGATGATTTTTCTCGCATGACCTGAGTTTATTTTTTGAAGCATAAATCTGATGCCTCTGTATGATACAAACCCAGTTTCATACCTATATCCAAATGCTTCGATCGGATAATGGGAGGGAATTTGTCAACCACCCCATGCCTGAGCCACAGACCACCCGGGATCGGCCTGTCGGTTGACCAGTCCGCGGGTAATGCAAGCTGGTTGTGAACTGAGATCGATGGTTTAGCCTTCCCAATTGAACTGGTGGTTTGCCTGACGGTTTGGAATGTTGGTCCTTATTAGAATTATTTAAAAAATGCCAAAAAAAAAAAAAAATTAGGTCGGACGACAGTAAAAAAGTAACAAAAAAAATGAAACAATTTTTATTAAAAAATAAAATAATAGTAAAATATTATATTTTCAATTAAAAAATATTTTTTTTTACTTTCTACACCTCTTACCCCTTCATTTCATTGACATAAATTCCTAACCTTCTTCATTTATTCTCAACTATTAGCTCTTTTGATGTTCCGACCCTATGTCAAGGATCTTGGCTCTGCCTAAAGTTCTTTTTTTTTCCAAGCAAGCAAGATAGTGAAATAGGAGTTGCCTGGGTTTTTTTCTAACTCAAGGTAACCTGAATCCTCAAATAACCTGCGAGCATCAGATTGAGGATAAGATGGCATCATGGCAAATATCAGCTAGACAAGAGAGAAATATGCGTAGATTTGAGATAAGAGCTGGAAAAGCACCATTGATATACGCCAAAGCACAAAATTGGTGGTCAGAGTATTCGCATCATCGACTACCGGTGCACGAACGCTTAGGGACTTACCCAAAGGATTCTGACCCTGAAAAGAAAATCCTGAGCTGCTACCTTACTAATTTTCCCAAAGACTGTAACTCAGACCGCCTTTCAAGTGTTCTAAAGAAACATGGTTCTCTAGAACAAATATCAGTGGCCAGAAAGCTTAATAACATGGGGCAGCATTTTGCTTTTGCTGATTTCTCTGGAGTAGATGATGTATAATTACGTCTCCTGAAGCTCAACAATATTTGGTTGGGATCTTTTAGGTTACAAGCTAATATAGCAAGATTCAAAAAAGTATCAGAACAATCATCTGGAAAACCAGTGAGTCAGGACACTAGAAGAATTATTCAAGTGAGAAAGTCTCCACCTATTCAACAAGGAATCTGGGTAGAGAAAGCAAAACAAGGTATGATAAATGATCAAAGCAACAATAGTCTACAACTCACTAGCACAGTGGAACCATGGGTACAAGGCAGCTCAGTGGCTCGTCTCAAATCTGGAGTTGCTATAACGGATCTGAGGGTTGTACTTAGAAGAGCGGGATATCTAAATGTACAAGTTAGCCTGCTATCAATTGATACAGTTCTACTTTGGGAAGAAGAAAGACTTGACCTGCATAATCTGATGGGGAATGATAAGGGGTGGATAATGAACTGGCTAGAAGAGATTAAGCAGTGGTTTGTAGATTTAGCTCAATCAAGCGGAACCTGTATGCTCTATGTTTATGGATTACCCCTGCAGGCCTGGAATATAAGGAACTTAATGGCGATTGCATCAAAGTTGGGTGAGTTTATTAAGCTAGACAAGAGCACGCAACTAAAGCAAGATCTAGAGAAAGCTGCAATATGGATTTGTACTCCACTGAATGTGATTTTAGACAACAAACTTAAAATAGCTTTGGATGGTAAAACACTGACTCTGCACATAGAACTGGCAAATGCCCCTCCTCTATCTTGGGAGGTGGACATGAACTTAGAAGAAACTGAGGGGGAGGATTCAATGGATGACATGACGAATGATGATTCTATAGGAGCTCTGTCATTATCACGGATGGGGGAGGTAGAAGATGGTAACTCTTTAGCAGTTGTGGAGTCTGATATGGCAAAAAACATGGGTTTTGATTTGTTGGATATCCCTAGTAAGTCAGAACTGATAGGAGCAGATATGGCACAGATAGAGGCAGAACCATATGAAAGACAACATGATAATCAGAAGGAGTCTCAGTTAGTGGAGATGGTTAAGGGACTTCCAATAGAAAGCATTACAATGTAACCCTCTGGAAAATCAAATGCTGACTCCCAAAGGAAGGTGAAAACTATAGGTCAAAATTATGAAAATGGGATCATAATACCATTTGAGGAGGAACCAATACCACTAACTTACCTGTCTGGAGATGCGTTGCTCCCATACTCAACTACAGCAGAGATGGCTGATTATGTGGATATATCGGAGACTTTTGAGGAAGACCAACTGCTGCTGGTGGGAAGTAAATTATCACCTCTAAGACAGGAATATGAGATTAGCACTCAAGGAAGGGATGAAGATCAGAGAGAAGAGGAGGATTTCCCTCCTCTAACATCAAAAACTGTATTTTCAAGAAAACAAAATAAGAGCTTGGGGAAACAAAGAGTCACTATGAATGTCAAGAAGAAGTCTGGCTCTAAAACTAGGAGCCAAACTAGAAATAGCAGAGATTGTATTCGGGAACACAACTTGTCTATTCTCACAGACTGGAGGGATACTATAGTAGCTGGACCATCAAATGAAATAGATAAGAGAAAGAAAGAAATATCAGAATTCTCGGTAGGTTTGGATCAGCCAGCAGAAGTAGAAGCATCATTTGTGATGACCACAAGAATAGATCTTGGTATCTCTTTTGAGGGTTGCATAGAACCAACACATAAGGCATTAGTGGAGATGAATGCATATTTAAAACCAAGCTCTGCTAACTCCCCACAGCAGGAACAAAAGGTCAACATTCCTCCATGCATTTGATATCCTATAATGTGAGGGGATTATGTGGGCCAGGTAGAAGAGCAAATCTGCATGTGTTTATAAACAAACATAAGCCAGATTTCATGAGTATACAGGAAACAAAGATTGTGTATATCGATAGAACTTTGTGTGCTATGTTATGGCATAACAATAATTTCGACTGGATTTTCAAAGGTGCCATTGGCCAATCAGGCGGATTGTTATGCATCTGGGATTCAGAGAAGTTTAGCAAGACAGATATGATAGAAGGGGAAGGTTTCCTGGGGGTCACAGGGACCTGGAAACAAGAGGCAGCCATGTGTACTTATAACCTAGTAAATGTCTATGGCCCGCAAGATATAAATAAACAATAGTTGCAATGGCAGGAATTACTGCAGTGTAAAAGAGGAAAAGAAGCAGGAAAATGGTGCATCATGGGAGATTTTAATGCAGTTTTGGAAAGCTGGGAAAGAAAGGGGACTGCTCCACACTCAAACTTGGCAGAGAGAGTGAGGTTTAAAATATTTGTAGCAGAAATGGAGTTGATAGATCTGAGACTGATAGGGCGTAGATTTACTTTGTATTTACAATCTATGAGGGCTATGAGTCGACTAGATAGATTTCTAGTAAATGAAGCATGGTTAAAAGGAGCAACTAATGATTGGATTCAAAAGGGATTACCTAAAGAAGACTCTGACCATTTAGTCTTACTTTTAAGCTAATAGGTTGGGGGCCAAAACCGTTGAAAATTCTGAATACATGTCTGCAAGAGAGAGATTTCAATCAGATAGTGGAATCCACTTGGAGGGCGGCTGGAAGTAATGGATACATAAGTGTCACAGTGAAAGAGAAACTAAAAGTAGTAAAGGCAGCAATTCGTATATGGAATCAGAGTGCACCGAAAGATTTAAGACAGAAATATCTAGCTCATAAACAATTGTTGGACACTAAGATGAGACATATGGAAGTTGTGCACTTGGGGAATATAGATGCGGATTCTATAAATGAGCTAAATGATTTGAATGATAAACTAGCTGCAACAACAAGAGCTATGCTCAGTAATAGCTATCAAAGAGCTAGAGTCAAGTGGCTGAAAGAAGGGGATGCAAATTCAGCTTTTTATCATAGAGTCATTAAAAAAAAGAGACTCACTCATCAGATTCAAGGGGTATGGGAAGGGGAGAGATGGCATGAGGATCCAGCAGAGGTGAAAAACATTTTCTCGCAGCATTTCGCTACAAGGTACACGGAAGTTATGTTGATAAGGCCAAGATTAGGGAGCATGAACATCAAAACTGCCACGACAATACAGAAACAGGGGTTGTCCAGTCAGTTTTCAGTTGAGGAAATACTAGAAGCAATACAACAATGTGGAAGTGACAAAAGTCCAGGCCCCAATGGTTTTAATTTTTATTTCATTAAGCATTTCTTACATATCTTCAAATCTGACATTTGCAATTTATTCTCTGAGTTTTGCAGGACTTGCACTCTAGCTAAAGGAAGCAATGCAGCACATATCTCATTGATGGCCAAGATGAAAGAACCTCTATATGCTCAAGATTACAGGCCTATTATACTGATTGGAGCTATACCGAAGATTATTGCAAAGGTACTTGCAAACAGATTAGCAAAAGTACTGCCACACTTGATTTCATTGCAGCAATCAGCTTTCTTGAAGGGGAGAAACTTAGGAAATGGAGTTATGATACTGAATGAAACAATTGATGAGCTGTAGAAGCTTAAAAGAACAACTATCTTGATGAATATAGACTTTGAAAAGGCGTTTGATACGGTAAATTGGTATTATCTCAGAGATGTGATGAAAAAATGGATCTTCCTTCATGCTGGATATGGTGGATTCAGCGAATTCTAGAATCAGCCTCTACCTCAGTGCTTATAAACGGGAGTCCTACAAAAGAGTTCTATCTAAAAAGAGGTTTAAGACAAGGAGATCCACTATCACCCCTGTTATTTCTTATAGCAGTGGAAGGCCTTTCAAATCTAATTTCTAAAGCTGTAAATCTGGAGATGTTACAACCGCTGAGGGTGGGCAGAAACAAGGTTCATGTATCTCATCTACAATATGCAGATGATACGATATTATCTGGTCAAGCTACATGGCGAAACATCAGGGTCTTCAAAGCCATACTACAAAATTTTGAAGTTCTCTCAGGGCTAAAAGTGAATGATTAGAAATCTCTTCTGATAGGAGTAAATGTACCAGGGTATCTTTTGGACAGCATGGCTACCTATCTGAATTGTAATCAAGAAACTATACCTTTTAACTATCTTGGCCTTCCTATTGGAGCAAAAATGCAGAAGAAAAAATCATGGGAACCGATTCTAGAAACCATCAGGAAGAGGTTGAATAGTTGGGAACTTAGATATATCTTAGAAGGTGGCAAGTTAATATTATTGAACTCTGTACTAAATACATTACCTTGTCACTATTTTAACTTCTATAGAGCTCCTCCAACTATCTTCAAAGAGTTCAATAGGCTGATGAGAACCTTTTTCTGGGGAAGCAGCCCGCACAAGAAAAAGATGAACTGGGTATCTTGGAACAAAATAATGACTCCTAATGAAAGAGGGGGTATGGGGGTAAGAAACCCAAAGGTTATAAATGACTCTCTTTTAGGAAAATGGAGAGAGAGGCTACTGCAGGGAGAGAACAAATTGGCATATCAAATCATTCAATCAAAATATGCAAGTAGGGGCATCATTACCTTAGGCAATTTTCATGAAATGTGCATCCTGGACTCATCAATTAGAGCATGGAGGATGCCGAGATACTATCCATCAAAATGGTGGTCTGACCTTCAAGATTTAGCAACTACGGATTGGTACAAGGACCTGTTGCAGATTCAGGTAGGAGGAGGATCAAGTATCTACTTCTGGCAGGATAGTTGGTGTTCTCCTTCACCGCTGGAAACTCTTTTTCCTAGATTAGTAAGGGTGGTAGCATCTACATCAGTTCTTTTGTCTAACATAGGCCATTGGAATCTTAATACATGGATATGGAACTGGAATTGGAGAAGAACACTGCGTGGATATGAACCTCAAGACCTACAACTTCTACAAGAAGTAATAGGTGATAGCACTCCAGACTTATCCAAGGAAGATAAAAAATTATTCTCTAGGTAGGCTGATGGAAGGTATATGGCAAAGGAAGCATATGCAACACATCCAATAACATTAGAACAGAACTTCTCAGAAGAGGATGCCAATCAGTTGAGGCTAATATGGAATAAATATGCTCCAAGCAAGGTGAACACATTTGCTTGGAAGATGTTGCTCAATGCAATCCCTACCAAAGAGGCTTTACAAAAGAGGAGGATTATAGAAGAAAATCAGGACATATACTGTCCGTTATGCAAGGAACATCCTGAAACAAGGGAGCATCTTTTTTACCAGTGTACCTACAGTTTAGAGACATGGAATAGGTTACAACACTGGCTGGGATATGGAGAAGGGCTACCATCTATGACACTCTTCGACAATCACAAACCAGTAGGTGTAAATCAGGAAGCATGGAGGAGTCTCTGGCTAGCTACAATATGGAGCCTCTGAAAGATGAGAAATAAGGCTCATTTCTTGGGGGAACTCTCCCTGGGAAATCAAGTTTTCCTATCCATACAGTACTCAACTTGGCAATGGATTAAGGCACAAAGAGGGCTCCTGTTATTCCCCTTCTCTATGGTTGACTGGAAAAATGCTCATACCTATTGTCTATTATTCTAAATTGCTAAATGTGTCTGAATCTAATGCTAGACAGGGCAAAAATAACTATTCACAAGGCAGCACCGTGAATCTGCAAAGGAGAGCTGAAGGTACAGGTATGAAAGGCCAAGGGGTTTCATAAGATATTCCCAGATAGCATCGATGAGTGGCTACTACAATCACAGGCTTGTTGCAATTTTATTGTCAATACTATATCGTATATCCTAATGTAACAGTCAAAATTGGAATATTGCTCGGCGTTATTTTCTTGGTTTTGTGCACTCTCATTGTGTATTTTCTTTAAAAAGGTGCAGGTTAGGTAAAGGGATGAAATGAGGCACTGATGAAGGACTGTGTTGTTGTCCTAGCTGTTTTGCACATCTACTAGTGCTATCCCAGAATTGAGCTGGACACTAGTTTGCTGAAATATGCAATGGCTACAATATGAGTTCACACACTTTCTCCTTCTGGTCATACTTTTCCTTTTTTCACATAATACAACACAATGCACTGAGCCCAGCACAAAATTCTGACATTTATGTTTAGATGCAAATCGATATACTACACCCTCTCATAAGGGTGTTGGCTGATTCAATCAAAACAAAATGTGTTTGAACTTAGAGATATGGAATGTCACAAACCTGTTTCTATGGTGACAGCTATACTGCATTTGAACGGTTGTATCTAGAGAATGGGACAAAAAGAGGAAATCGACGCCCCAGAAAGTGAATTGTCCAAGAATCATCAAGTGGTAACCTAATGAGGGACTCAAAATGGAACAATGAAGTCACCCAATTGGGAGGAGTATAAGTCTTGATGCTAAATTCCGAGCTCCAAGTGAACATTTTGATGGGTTTTGGAATGATGAAAGATGCAGAGGACATCAAAAGACAGAGATATTTTTGATCTAGGAACTCCAGCAATACATCATCAATGATGGAGAGGATTACAGAAGAATCCACCTTCTCGATGGATTTGAATAGAAGATGGAAAGCTCTCAGAATACTGTCAAGCACCTACTACAATGACAAGGAAATATGACTTAATGTGTTAATGTGGTGGTGGTTACCTCGGAAGTGATTTTAATCTACTGTCTAACTGGCTATATCCTTTACTCATTACAGGGGTAGCTCATCAAACAGAAAGAAGCTAAGTTGATAGTCAGGATAGTCTGTTTTGATGAAAAGCGATGATGGCGATGAACTGAATGCGGGTGTATTCATGAGGTTAGGGGAACCATTAACCCGATCACCCTTAGCTACACTAGAGGATATGATGGTAGGGCAGAACTTTACAATTTACGACTGAGGTAGCAATCACTCACTTTTTAACTGGTAGGTCTACGTTTTCATTAGAATTGTCTGGAGGTTGTAGTCTGATCTGGCTATTTTGTTGTGTATTTCTCTTCCTTGTAAATATCTCAGTATATATGAAATTTGGCTTATCAAAAAAAAAAACTATTAGCTCTTTTGAAATCTTTTACCTTTATACATTTTCTTGAGCAATTTTTGAATTTCATCTTATTTTTTATCGCAATAATGTTGTCGATAAGAAATATTTTTTCCTCTTCATCCCCTAATATAAACGATAGTATTGATTTTAGCATTTTGCAAGATCTTAATTTTCAGTTGGGAGATACGACCATACCACTACTGGTATCGGGTCTAGAGACAGTAACACCATCCTGGTTGTGGTAGACATCCTCCCACCACCCTCCTGTGTCTCAAACTCTAGAGTGGGTCATGAAGAAAATGCGCACCTCCCGAATTTTTCTAGAATTTTTTGACAAAATTCAAAATGTGGAAAGAGAGCCTGACTTTATTTGGGTGAATTGTTGGTTATATAAAAAGAAACTCCACTTTAAAAAGTGTAAGTTTATTTTTAAATTTAAAATTTTATTTTTTTTAAAAAATTCAAAAAATTTTATTTTTGAAATTTAATTCCTGTATTTTTTTTCTTAAGTTATGGGACATTCGTTAGACATGTAATAATTAAGAACCCGGTAGATGTTGGACAATATCCTACAAAAACCCAAATTTCACGTAGTTGGGATTATGTTGTCGAAAGAGTTGGAACTAGAGCTAGAAATGCAGGAACATCTTTTACTAGTAATTTATTTTGGTTTAATAAAAATAGTAAAATGGGACTTAGTAGATTTAACTTATTCGGAAGATCTTCCCTTTCAATTTCCAGTAAGTTAATTATTTGCGTACATGTTTAATTCTGCATTTACTAGAGTTTCACTACACTAATGATATTGCAAAATCTTTTACGAAAAGAAAAATAATTTATATAAAGTTTTTTCATGTATGGATCATAAGGTTTCTATATGTAGTGATATATGATTCGATCATTGTAAAAATTATAGCTATATGAGAATTACTTGTCATTGGATAAATAATAATTGAAAATATAAAAAAGAATACTAAGCTTATAATATGTTTGATGATGCAAACAATAGACAAAATATAAGCACTATAATTATGTAAATCTTAGAAAAATATAATCTACAACACCGTGTATATAGTATTTCTTTTGATAATGTCTCTAACAATTATGCATGTACAGATTAATTAAAGACAATATGTGATTCTTCTTCTGGTAATCTTTTTTTATATTCGATGTTGATGTGAATTTTTGCTCACGGAATAAAAATGTGGAGTCGGAAACTTATTCTTGTATCAACAAAAATACACCAATTGAACGAATTTTGAAATTAACCAAAATAAAAGGATAGATTCTGCAACCCAACAAAAAGTTATACGGAATAAATTGATGGAAAAGAACGAAGATGGAAAAAACATATTATGCCGTATAAACCCAATCAAACATGCAACATCAACCTCTAACCAACTACTACGCTAGAAACGAATGTAAACCAGAGGTTCAAACAAACGTCTACCCGATGATCTACTTTATGATAAATACGAATATCATACAATCAACCTTTACATGAACCATAAGATGCATGCAACCTAAAATTCTAATCCCTAGATTTTATTTGAGCACATTCTAACTTAGTTACTAAAAAATAGGAAATTGCATAATTACATATAAACTTGAAATTCTCACAAAATAATAAAATAATTTAATTAAAAGACATAAGAAGGAAAATGAAGATCCATCTTGGAATCTTCTAGCAGTGGCCTTGACCTCCCACACGCGCAACACCCCATATGCTTGATCTGCTCTCACTAACTTGTGTGCCAACTTTCAATTTGATAACAGTATGTTCCGAAAACCAGAACTCATCATCGGACCGTTAGAATTTGATCTCCTTTTGTAAGCATATGGCTTGAGACATTCTCTGTCACTAGATAAAATTTTCGTTTGATCCAAACACATTCAGACCTGCGATCGCCGAAAACACTGAGACTGTCAAATGCTGCAAATAGCAGATCGTTAATGAATAAAAGCTATTTGTTTCGAAATTCATATCGTACGATCGGACCGTTGAAATAGGATCTACTTTGAACACAAATACTTGCAATGAGTCCTCTAACTCCAGTTGAAATTTCAGAACGATCGGACTACATTTGTGCCTCTGATTTGAAGAAATCACAAACCTGCGCTTTGCTGTAATTCACATTGCAGGGTCCAATTACTTTAAATCATATAAGAATCCAAATTCTTGGGCCTCTAACAATCACATCAGATTTATTTGTCATATTATTAATTTATGTGTACACGGTACTCTTAAATGTATAGATTTAAGTGTATACAATAAAATTTTTGGCTACTAAACCTAGGACTATGAAATATTTATTTAAATTTAAATAAAGATAATAATGTTAGGCCCATAAAATTTTCTCTATATGTATCAACCGGTTGAAACTAAACATATACTTTACTACAACAAATCGTGCCTTATAAATATTTATTGTGTAGTTTTATGAATAATAGATACCAAAATATATATTTACATCAAAGTCATTGGACTTAGTGTGAAAAACTCTAAGAAATATTAAAATATTTTAATGATTATACTAAATTTTTATCACACATATAAAATTACTCCCCACCTTATTTTTTTCATTTGTATTAATGAAAGAGTTATTATTATAGTTTTTAAAGAAGAGTCCAATTTAACAAATTGTGTAGAAGCTATTAGTAAAAAATTGCTTAAATATCTTTTAAATATATCGATATTAATTTTTTTGTAACCGTTTTAGGCCTCCAAATAAAATCAGAAGGCTTAAGAAGATTATTATAATGGATTTATCGACGAGGATGATAGACCCACTGTCAACTATAGGACTATAATTGAAGAAACAACTAATTATATGTAAAATATCAAACACGTTTATATATTACTGTTTAAACTTGTGGTAGTGATAGTGATAGTTGCTTTAATAAAAGTGTTTCTAGTGGAGCAATACTAGGAAGAATTGAGAATATAATGAAACAAATATCAAAATGGACTAGGTCTTCATCAAGTTCTACATATATATAGCTTATAAACTTAAAATTTTACATCACTTATAAATTTAAAAACTTTATATAATAAATACACATAGGGTCAGTTTGGTAGCGGTACAATTTTCATCCTGCTTCAGGGATAATTAGTGCGGTCGTGTAATATGTAGTAATCATTCGACTATTTGGTGCACAACATTTCATGGTGCCCGTGTTAAAACGGAAGCCAGATACAAGTTATACCTCGTTTGGTGGCATAGTATAAAACATATTAATCTTGCAATGTTATCAAATATACCTGAAATGTCCATTTATCCCCCATTTAATGTATATAAAAATGCCAAAACCCTATCCATGGATGTTGTGTTCCCTCAAAATCGTCCATCGAACTCTTCATCATCACTTTCTATGATGATTTAAATGGCCCCAACCCATCCCAATCGCTATTGACATAGGATAGTGACGCGGTCAAGCCTGCCTCTCATTTCTGCCGAATAACCAATCAGGCGGCAGTCCACTGCAAAGCAACTATCATTTTATAAAACAACCTTGTCTAGTGCCAGAACATTTACAAATCCCTTAATTATCGATGATGCCTCTCCACCTTCCATACCGCCATTGTCACCCCCGTTCTCCCCAAATGTGTCACCACGGGGTTCTCCCATTAAACTCTCTTTCTACCAGCTTGTGTCACTATCGTCTTTCCCCACCAAATACTCATCTTCCCAGCATGTGTCACAACCGCCTTCTAACACCCAACCCTCACTCCCTAGTTCTCCCACCATAACATAGGTGTCCAAACAGGCCTAACCCCTTGCTTTTCCCACCAAACCCTCATCCTGCAAACAAGCTCTACCCCTTACTTCTCCCTCCAAACCATCGACCTCCAAAAGGACATCACCCCCTGCATAACTGTCTGCTTCTTCCACTACACTATCGGTCACCCAACTGTCATTTGCACCAGCTTCTCCACCCCGACCAGTTGTACCATCATATTCGGTGGCACAACTACTCGTCACGTACGAGAATGTACTTTGTTAAACAACTCAATGCACTCCTGAAATGACCTCATTATTCAAATGAGGAGTACGAATTGCTCACAACACTGTACTTGTTGGTGCCAAGACGGCTCAATGATCCACCATCCATCTTCATCATCTGGTGATTGTAGATGCTTTCCCCTCTGCCCCAAAACAAGAGCCAGATGAAGTGGCACGTTGATGTCTACAAACAATAGTGGTATAGTTAAATAAGTGGTAATGTTTACTCTTCCTTTTGATAGAAATAGGTCAACCGTAAAGGAGGTCTCTATGATGTTGATTGAGGTCGGGCGAATTGATCATCAGAATGAATGCCTTTTGTGAGAAACAACATAACCAATTTTTATATGCAAAATATTGCCTTCTGCATTTTTGGATGTATTTTGAAGTATCAGAGGACATGTTCTATTGATAACAAGATACTTTGTTTGTAATTAATTGATGTAAGTTCCTTGTTGAACATCCGTAATTTTTCTTTATGATTGGTGTCAAGGAATGTTTCTTTTGTCTTTACTAGTTACCTTTATTTTTTCGACATCTTTGGAAATGAAGGTTTCCTTCTGTCATATAATGTAGGACTAGCAGAACGTATTAACTTCACTTCATCTGTCTAGTATTATTTTTGTAGTCTGCTTAAGTTAAATTTAGTCTTTTGGCATCTCGTGAAAGGCATGTTTCCTAATGCCATGGACCAACATAGATGGTATTAAAATTTTTATGAGTCTTTATGAGTTAACTTTAGTCTTTAGCTAGTCTTCTAGCATTTATGAGCTAAACTTCATTTCTTTTCTTTAGGAATCTTTCGCCATGGGATGTAGGACAAGATCATATTAAATACATGAATGTTTCCATCATCATAGATTGTAGTAAATACAAAGAAAACTACGTCTGAAAACTATGGGAACTAAACTTGTTCTGTTACATAGGTAAAAAAATAATATATTCAAACGAAATATGTCACAATATAAAAAACACAAACGCCATGTTGTATCAAATGTATCAAAGTGGTACAAAACAATTTCATCAACCCAACTTGTTCTTCAAAACAATTTTCATCTAATGCTTCCTTCTAGCAAGATCCTGAAAATTTCAAACCACAAGCGTCGTGTTGTTATTCATCATGTCCACAATCCATAATAAGTTGCCGCTTGACTCATTCTAGGCCCAACAAAAGGTATCATGCATAACTCATAATAAGGAATGAGACTTCCCTATTGTTTTTAACAAACCAACAAACCAAACTCTTTATAACTCAAGTATGTGCAAGTTATTCCTATGTGCAATCGGTCTATTGCAGTTTAAGAAAAATGCATGTGTCAAAGTCTCAAAACGTCATTATTGATTTTTCTCAAACATACACAATTGGCCACCACTCAATATTATTCATACAACCTCACAAAATAGGGAAAATTCACACAATTAAGTCGCTCAACGCTGCCTTTTCATACCTTGCACCAAAGTACCTTATAGTCACAAACAATTAAATGCACAAATCAAATAAACTTTCAAAGGGTTGTAATGGGGTTAGGGTCAAGGTAGGATGAAATATGATAAAAGTTGGCTAAAACGCCAACGAAATATCAAAATTAATGCACACTAACAAGTAAGAACTCTCCCAGACTATATGATGAACTCTTGAACAAAATTCCTCCACCTACCTTTTTTTTTTCTTTTTTTTTTCATTACTATTTTTTTCGTGGGCAATCACTCTTTACTTTTCCACCCCAAACTTGAGATTTGCAATATAAGCACATAAGCTTCTTTTCCATATTTTCTTTTGAGAGGTTGACAAAGGATTGTCTCTTTTTTTTTCGATTTTTTTTTTATTGGGAAAGAGATCCACAATCACATTTGTAATATATATCTTCTCAAGTATTACCCAGAAAACACACATAAGTCAGGCTTATGCACACTCATTTTACCTTGCAATGTGCATCAACAATTAAATTCATTAGTAGGGTAAAAAGAAGGCTCAAATGATGGATACGGCTTATATAAATGGATTTCAATAAAACATAAGTAGTTTTGCTCAACTTGGCTCACTAGAGGATAAAATAAAGGGTAAGGGTGTATACATAAATCAAGCCAAGAGTGGTTTGACTTAAGTGCCCTTCTCATGCTTTGTGCAAAAAACAAAATTATATAACATTAAGATGGCATTCAATACAAGGAGAATTAACACACGTTGAACGACACACTCAAAAAGAAAGGGGGGAGACAATTTCAATCTCTGAATAGGCTATAAATCCCTACATTTTTTAGTGGAACGTTTCGTGTCCAAAGTGTACATTCTCATCAACTCAAGAAATCGGACCAAGACATAAGTTTTGTAAGTTTAAAAATTGCAATAGACTCAAAAGGTTACGAGCACATACTAAGTAACTCAAAAGTAGGTTCAAGGAAAGGTAAGTACTCAAGGTCATTCCCTCTTCCAACATTTAGGGTCTTAATGATACAAGTCATGTAAGTACTAAGAGACAGATTCATACAGGAGCGCCCACTTTATGCAAAGCCATGCTGAAAATTAAAAAAAAATATAGCACATCCAGGCATTGCAATACCAGAATAAAGTCTACCACACAACATAACATATCATTAAACGTAGCATATAGCGTAGTTATGCAACACCCCAAACTTAAATCATACATTGTCCTAAATGCTAGAAAAGAAAACAAGGTCAAGGGTAAAGTAAAATTTCCCTGGTTCAAGAAAATAGTATGCTAGCACGACATGGTGTGACATGTGTAATGTGTAGGCATGATCCAGCCGCTTCGAGCTAACTGGGGTCTCAAAATCAGAATGCTATCCATAGTTATTCCTGCAAAAAAAAAAATACCCGATAAAAAGCATAAAACATATCAAGGGAAAGAACTGAGTTAAAAGAAAACCCTTCACTTATTAAAATTAACATGCATAAAAAAATCAAAAGCAAAGCAAACACTTTGGGTAATATTAGTTGCAATAGATGTCCCAAGAATGAAGATTGAGTACTTGGGCCTCCTTATGTGAGCTAGTACCCCAAAGTGATAGGGTTGGGTTGCCTCCTAACAAGAGCCTTGGTTTTATGGCACTGACTCGACAAGATGCTTAGACTTTAAGAGTCAGGGTCCACCAAAGGAAGAGAAGTCTTCCCATATAGTACCTTTACCATGTACCCTCCCACATATACCTTAAGTCTATGGCTATTGACTTTGAAGATGTTTTTTTGTCTCCATATCTTTAATTTTCACAGCTCCAAATGGAAATACTTTATGCACCATGAAGGGTCCAAACCAGTGAGACTTAAGCTTTCTTGGAAAAAGCCTTAGTCGAGAATTGTGTAGCAGTATCTTTTGACCCTCAAAGAACTCCTTTGGGCGAATTGCCTTTTCGTGCACTCCTTTTGCTTTTTCCTTGTAGATCACGGAGCCATGGTAAGCTTCAAGATGGAATTCATCAATCTCATTAAGCTCGATCAATCTTTTTTTTGCTGAGACTTCATGATCAAGGTTAAGCTTTTGCAATGCCCAAAATGTTCTATGTTCGAATCCCCAAGGTAAGTGTCAAGCCTTGCCATAAACCAATTGGTAAGGGAAGGTCCCAATTGGTGTCTTAAAAGCAGTCCGATATGCTAATAAAGCATCATCCAACTTTCGGGACCAATCTTTCTTTGAGGGGTTCACCACCTCCTTAAGAATCCACTTGATTTATCTATTAGACACCTCTACTTGTCCACTTGTCTGAGGGGATAAGGTGTGGCGACCTTGTGGTTAACTCCATATTTTGTCAAGAGAGACTTAAATGCTATGTTGCATAAATGTGAAACCCCATCACTGATAATCGCTTTTGGCGTTCCAAATCTGGTGAAGATATTCTTCTTGATAAACTTCACCACAACATTGCTATCATTGGAATGAAGAACCATTGCTTCCACCCACTTTGAGAGATAATCTACAGCCACCAAGATGTACTTGTTCCCAAAAGATGAAGGGAATGGTCCCATGAAGTCAATGCCCCAAACATCAAACAACTCCACCTCTTGGATACTGTTCATTGGCATCTCATTTAGCCAAGAGATGTTTCCAAACCTTTGACAATTGTCACACTGCTTTGCCCATTCTACAGCATCTTTGAAGATGGTAGGCCAATAAAAGCCTAATTGAAGAACTTTGAATTTTGTCTTTCTTCTTCAAAAAGGGCCACCATAAGGAGATTGATGACAATCTCTAAGATTAGTGGTTGCTCATTTTTGGGCACACATCTCCTAATAAGGCCATCACTGCAAAATCGAAATAAATATGGTTCCTCCCAGATATAGTACTATGCATCATGAAGGAATTTCTTCCTTTGCTGATAAAATAACTCAGGTGGAACCTTATCTGTCACCAGGAAGTTTGCCAAGTCAGAATACCATGGTAATGAGTGAATTGACTTAATGGCAAAGAGTTGCTCATCAGGAAAAGTCTCTTTTATATGCAACTGCAGCTCATCTTCCTTATTGTCTCTCCTTCCAACCTAGAAAGGTGGTGACTACTTGATTCTTTGCCCCTTCATATCCATGATTTCCAAATCAAATTCTTGGAGGAGGAGGACCCACCTAATCAATCTCGATTTTGCATATTTCTTCTGCATGAGGTACTTGAGGGCTACATGGTCAGTGTGGACAATCACTTTGGCACCTAGTAAATATGCTCGGAATTTATCAAAGGCAAACACTATTGTTAGCATCTCCTTTTCTGTGTTCGAGTAATTAATCCAAGCATTATTCAGCACCTTGCTAGTATAATATATAGCATGACATATCTTGTTTCGCCTTTGATCAAGCACTGTTCCCACAACATAGTTGCTTGCATCGCACATTACCTCAAAGGGACAACTCCAATCTGGAGTCACTATAATTGGTGCATTGGTCAACTTCTCCCTTAGTACCTTAAATGCCACCATGCACTTTTTATCAAAGTTAAAAAGGGGCTTGGCTACTTTTGAAAAGTCCTTAATGAATCTTCTGTAGAACTCAACATTGCCCAAGAAGCTTTTGATGCCCTTAGGATTTGACGGGTATGGCAATTTTTCAATGACATCTATCTTTACCTTATCCACCTCTATGCCACGAGAAGAGATTTTGTAATCCAAGACGATGCATTCCTACACCATAAACTAAAAGTTCTCCAATTGAGAACCAAATTTGCCTCTTCACATCTTTGGAGTACCCTTCCCAAATTCCCAGGAAAAACTAAGGATGATCCAAACACATAGAAATTGTCCATAAACACCTCTATGATATCTTCCCCCATTTCATTAAAATGGTCATCGTACACCTTTGAAAAATCATAGGTGCATTACATAAGCCAAAGGGCATTCACCTGAAGGCAAAAGTGTCAAAGGGACAGGTGAAAGTAGTCTTTTCTTGATCTTGTTGTGCTATAGCTATCTGATTGTAGCCTAAGTATCCATCTAAGAATCAATAAAAGAGATACCTAGTTATACGGTCTAAAAGCTGATCCAAGAATGGGAGAGGGAAGTGGTCTTTCCGAGTGCCACTGTTCCATTTCCTGTAATCAATACATACTCTCCAAGAATTAACCACTATGGTAGTCACTAACTCTTGTGAGTCATTCTTCACCACTGTAACTCTTCCTTTCTTTGGTACACACTGCACATGACTCACTCATTCACTATCAGAAATCGAATAGATCATGCCAAAGTCAAGAAGTTTAATGACTTCCTTCTTCACAACTTCTTTCATCATAGGGTTAAGCCTTCTCTGTCTGTCTGCTGCTGGTTTTGCATTCTTTTTCTACATGCTGACTGATGGACTTATGCCTTTGATGTCGGCAGTTGTCCACCCAATGGCCAATTCCCCAACAAATCTAAGAGTCTCTCCTCTTGCTCAGGCTCAAGTGAAGATGAGATAACCACGGTAAAGTCTTGTTTGCTCCAAGAAAGGCATACTTTAGATTTGCAGGTAGTGGCTTTAAGTCTAACTCAGGTGGAACCATCATAGAGGGTCTCAAGTTTTCATTTTTGATATGCTCGACTGATGGACTGCTATCAATGCTCTCCACAACTCCATTGGTAATTCCCATAATAAACTCGTCCAAGTGACAACCTTCAACTATATTATCAACTTCTTGGGAAATAAGACTTTACTTCCCTGGGGTGTCTCATTGCTTTGACAACATTTAAGGTTCATTCCTCACCATTTACCTTCAAAGTAATTGTATTGTTCTTGACCCCAAGGTGAACATCTCCTGTGGACAGAAATGGTCTCCCAAACAGAATGAGAATTTCAGCATCTTCTTCAATGTCATGGAAATCCATTGGGAGGACGAATTTGCCTACTTTCACTAACACATCTTCAATGATCCCAGTAGGCTAGACAACTGAATGATCCGCCAGTTATAGAGTAATGTTGATTGACTTTATCTTTTTTCCAACCATAAATACTTGGCAGTAGTGAGTGGCATCATGCTAATCCTGGATCTTTTATCTAACAATGCTCTGGGAAAGTGTCGCCTCCCAATTTCACACAGAATGGTGCAACTCCGTGGATATATGCCTTTGGTGATTACAGCGAAATTGAGAATTTCGATGTGAAAAGAATCTTGGTTGAACAAAGGAGTTCTATAGACATTATCTCCTCCAATGTCCTCGAGCACATGGGCATGGGGAAAGATCGATGGGAACCCATCACGACTCTCCTATTTGGATTCGGGGAAATCGAGATCGAGTCCTTGGGAATCTTTGGTCTGCCCGTAAAATTAGGAGAGGAAGGAAAAACGGTCATGCAGTTGGTAAGGTTTTCCATAGTCAAAGAGCCCTTTGGCTACAACGCCATATTAGGCATGGGCTAAACCTCTTCTATAGGTCACTATGTAGCCCTTGACAAACTCGGGAGATCACAATATATTTAGCTAGTTTTAACACTAACGATGTGCTTGATTTTGTTGTATTTCGTTTCTCACTTGCCCTTATTTGGCCAACATTGGTAGGTGCATTAAGTGTAGTAGGAGACCAATAGACACAAGCTACACTAGGCATGACAAAACCTACGCCAATTGCTATAGCATGAGAATGACTATAGGATTGATGCTACTAAGTATGGATTACCTTAGAGTAAGGTCTTTGGTTTCGTTAAATGTGACATTCGAGAGGTTTACATTAGTGAATCAAAAAAGGATGTTTATTCTCGAGAGAGATCTATGTCCAAAGTAGGCGAATCCGGGTACTAAGTTAGAGTCAAAATATGGTAAACTATCTATGCACTCTTCCGAGGAAGTCGAATGGTGAAGTTTAGGTCCGTAGATGTTCTTATCCCAGCATCTCTCTTAGAACTCTAGAGTTTAGTTAGTAGAACTTTGTTTATGATCATTTTCATTTTTTAGCTAACAACGCATGAATTCGCTTGTCCAGATTGTATGAAACTCGTTAATTTTTGTGCTTGTAAACTATAATCCTCATGGTTCGATACTTCTCTCATCACTTTATTACTTGTTCGACTTGTGCACTTGCAAGATTTTAAGACGCAACACAGTGGCCACAGGTTCAAAAGATATTTAAAACTCTTGATCTAAAATCTCAGCGTGCATGCAGCGGAAGTAAATTGACAAAGTAAATAGAAATGTAAAAAGTGCACTCATCACCCTAACTTCGTTAGGGTTTTATGAGATTAACTTCTCGTTTAGTCTTTTTTAGAGTTTTTCACCATGTTTTCCAAGAAACACCTCAGATTCCTTTGGATTTGGGCATCAACGAAATAGATTTGATCGGATCTCTACCAAAACGAGGCTATGAAACCACCGTTATATGCTGTTCACAGATCTATACTCACAAAACACATTTAATTACTTATTGGAACTAACAACTTGAAAAATAGAATAATAAACAAACCAAAAACATGATCCAAGTCCCGTGGTTTGTCGGAGAAGAAATCTCCAACTACATCCACGTTGAACTCAAAAACTCTTCTTCGAACAAGATCTCACAAAACTACGAACAAACATGCCATAAAAATAGTTACAACAGGTCACTTTAGATCTATCACAAGCAGAATACATGCTTGAATTACAAAAGAGAGCAAAAAACCAGAGGTTTCCTCTCAAGAACACTTGTCGAAAAATAGAGAAAAAAATCGGAGAGCTAACAAAGAGAGAGAAGCTGTAATGAATAATAATGAATCAAAAATCTCGACGCTTCGATGTTTAAGTATTATGTTACCGTTTGATTCTGGCTACAGGATCATCTTCATCGGATAGTCTTAACTCAATCTTGGTAAGTATAGATATCAGCCGCTGGATGTATAGTACATTCAACGGTCCAGATTAGCTCCATGTCCCGCTTAATATCAGCTGCTCAATCAAGCTAGAAAATGGATGGATCAGATCAATTCTGACCCAACGCTCCAACTTCCGAGGCACTGCTTCAACTCTAGCCGTTAGATCAAAGTACAAGTGGACGGCCAAGATTGAATATCACATAAGTCATGGATTGAGCACGAATTGATTACAGACATTGGATTAAATTCATATTAACAGTCAATATTAAATCACTTAAGCAGAGGCACGATTGTAACTTCATATTTAACATTATCCCATTTTTCTCTAGTTTTGGGCCCACACCCCAGGTAAACTTTCTTCCAATGAAAGTTAGTTTTTAGAGGATTAACCATTAGTGTTTAGATGATTAACCTAATGGCTCAGAAGATGAAAAGTATTATGTTGTTAGGTCCAACACGATCGAGTTTCGTAATACCATTCTACCACAAGAGATGAGTATTTATTGTCCCGCTTGCCAAGAGTTTTTTGAAGCCTATCCATCATCGATTGCTAGGTAGATTTTTTTTCCCTCGTATTCGCTTCAATTGGAAGACCAAGACAGTGTAAAGGTAGTTGCCCTACTTCATAATTCAAGTATGTAGCCATTTTTTGGACAGAAAATTATCCACATGAATTCCCATTAAGCTACTTTTCTTAAAATTCACCTTCAATTGTGAAACTAAGACAAAGCTCCTCAAGATTGCTTTAAATGCTCTCATATTTTTTCAAGAGACTTCATCAAAAGGATAGTGTCGTCTGCAAATTTTATGTGCGAGATCATCAGTTTATCCAAACTAATTGAAACCGGAACTAAGAGGCCTTTTGAGTATGCTCTGGTAACCATCATCGATAAATCTTCAGCCAACATGAGAAATAGAAGTGGATACAAGGGGTCTCCATTTCAATCTCAATGCAAGTTTTCTCCACTAACCTTCTAAATTCCTTGAGTTGGAACCAATAGTGAAGGACCTTTAAAGGCCTTGATCCCCAATTTACAATATGGGATTGAAGAAGAATTTGGCAGTGATCAGATGAGTTCCTTTTGAAAACAGATTAGTCCTTGTTACCCCACTCCACTGCTACTTAAAAAGAAAATAAATAGCCTACTCATTGTTTCAACAGCTTGGAATAGTAAGTATACCTTTTTTTTAGCATTAACAAGTTGATCAACCTCATATTCGCTACCATCTTGTTGAACTCAATTATCCTTCTTGTATTGGCCCCGTTCGTATTCTTTTACTTTATGATCTACCCAAAAAAACATTGTAATCTCCCATTAGGCACCACCAATCCCCTCCTTTATCATTGTGATACTCTTGGATGGCTTTCCACTGATCAATCTTTTGTCTTAACTCAAATGGCCCATATATACTCACTAAATGGCATGTGTCCCGCTCAGATTTCCATTGACCAGTGAGTCCCTTTGTATCCACATATCTTGAATAGAGATTTATTTTTGCAATATGCATGATAATCCACATGCAATGCCTATAGATCCTTAAAAACCCAATCAAACCCATCATCGTATCACTTTCTTATCTCTCTTGTAAACTCATAAAATCCACCTTGCATATTGCCATCAACTGCTAATGTTTTTTTTGGATAACCTTAATTTGCAAAATTATTTTTAGCTCAACTAATCCATGGAATCCATACAAAGCGTTGTTATCAATTGTTTGATACTTTTCTTCTTCTCACTTCCTCCTAGACCACATATGTTGTAGGTCACAAGTTGCATTAAACACCTTGAGTGAGCCATTCGACCAGATAAAGATAAAGCCTAATCTGGGACAAACCAATCTCCCACATACTTCTGGGTCGGGTCATGGCCTGCAAAAACTTATAGGCCAACCATTATATATATTTACTTTATTTAACTATAAATCAATAAAATTAACAAGTAGGAAAACATACTCCTCAAATATCATTTTTTTTCTTTATATTACCATTCAATTTCGAAAGCACTCCTAATTCGTTATCTTCAATACAAATCGCACTTAGAAACTCTCATATCGCTATATAGAGAGAGATATTGCTAAAGATCACCTTGGAAAGTGCCCTAAAGACTTTCACTATCTCAAATCTCCTAATCAAGTATTACTCTTGAGGATAATAAGAGTTTTGATTTATGTAGGATTCTATTGTAATTAAGATTTATGTAGTCATTGTATTTATAAATAAAAGTACACCTAGAGGTAGTATTAATTGGAGATTCACCTATTTTTGGGTCTTCAATCAGTCTTGTTCCTCAGAGAGCTCATCCAGGAGAATGGAGATTGTACAGAATGTTTGTATAATGTCTATTCCAGGAGGATTGAGATTGTTCAGAATATTTCTATAAGGCGAAGTTATTAAGTCTTATTTCTTGGTATCATAGCCATACTGCTAACACACTATGACGATCCTGGTTAGTGGACGGAGTCTTGTTTCAGATATGCTATGGCCATACCGGAAAGACAACCTAAGAGTATTCAAACATCGGAGACAACAACCAAATTGTTAAGGTGCAACTGTGAAATTAACAACGATATCTTTAACTTCATCGAGTACTCTAGAAAAATTGGGTTTGTTCCGTTGATGGCTTGCAACAATACGACGGCGATGAGTGTGAGCCACTGGAGCACCATGGATGATGCTATTTTATATGAATTTTGTACACAGGTAATTATATATGGATTTTAAGGATTTTTTTAAAAAAAAAAATCATATTGATCGAAGGTGCCCCTATTCGAAAAAGTTGTTGTCTCGTTCCTTGTTATGTTCAAGCAGATTTCAGTGCTGATTAAGGTACCCTACTTTTCGTTTCTGTCTCTGTCACTTTTGATCAAACAGATCGATCTACACTCATCCATGATCCGTTTATCCTAACATTTTGAGGGTGTGTTTGTGGTTTGGTGATATATAATCTGAATGATTAGGTCTGTCATAGCAGCTCTGTAGCTACCGATCTTTGTCGTGAACAATAGCTGATGAGTTTTGTCGATCCTATTTGATTTATAGTCTTTATCAAAGTGATATGATCAAACACGACGCTCGTCCAAAGTGTTATGTTTGAGACATCCATGAGTTAAAGTGGTCTAGTTTTTCTTACCCGATTAGTTCCTCCTAAAGAAAATTCGATCAAGTGTATTGATCGAATTCTACTTTTCTTGTTGACCATTGTTGTTGTGTTCAAATGAATTCTAGTATTTTAGTTCCAGCCAAATTAGCCTGGATCAAAGTGTTCTGATCAGGCACGACGCTCGTTCAAAGTGTTCTGTTCGAGACATTCAGGAGTTGAAGTGGTTCAGTTTTGCTGACCCGATTGGTTATTGCTAAAACAAATTTAGTCTTAATGAAGGTGTTCTGATCAAGCGCGATGCTCATCTAAAGTATTTTGTTCGGGATGTCCAGAAGTTGAAATGTTTAGTTTTACTGACCTGATTGGTTATTGCTAATGCAAATTCAATCAAATTGTATTGATCGAATTTTACTCTTGTTGTTCACCAGTGTTGTTGTGTTCAAGCGGATTTTTGTACTTGGTGCTTCCTTTTTTTGTGATCTTTGAGACACGCTTACAGTTCAGTCTCCTGCCAACAGCTTGAAAGAAGTTGATAAAGATCTCCCTAGAGAAGTGCCTTTAGGACTCTTACTCTCTCAGGTCTCCTAATCAAGTAATACTCTTGAGGAGAATAAGAGTTATGATTTATGTAGTATTCTATTGTAATTAAGATTTTATGTAGCCATTGTATCAATAAATAAGAGTAAACCTTAAGGTAGTATTAATTGAAGATCCACCCATGTTTGGATCCTCAATTAATCTTATTCCTTCGGGAGCTCATCCTGGGAGATTGTGATTGTTCAAAAAATTTATAAGGAAGTTATCAAGTCTTCTTTGAGATATTTTGTTCACTTTTCATGAATGTTTTTAATTGTAAAACGCTAAACGAAGAGAAACGAGAAATACTTGTTATTAGAGAAATTTTAGATGCCCATTACACCGAGGACTCGAATTCTATTTATACAACGAAGGATTCAAAACGTGTACAAAATAATATTTTTCGAATCCATGTGTCCGTCTTTTTTCATCACGCGTGTTTTCTATTTTCGCCTTGTCTCCTTCTTTTGTCCCCTTGACAATTATATATATATATATAAGCAAAATTTATTTGAAAAGGATACTACAAATATTTGCAATTTTACGGGAACCCACTGTCCTTCCCGACCAAAAATATATCTATTATACATATTCTTTTAATAGTTTAAATAAGGGTAAAATTCACTTTAACCTCTTGAATTTTGGCTTATGTAACACTTTGCCCCCCTCAACTCTTTTTTATAATACTTACCACTTCAAGTAATAAACCAAAGAAAATAAAATAATAAAAAGGAAAAAGGAAAGAGAGATAGTATTATAATATTAAAATAAATTACTAAACATACAAATAACATGAAAATTAATAATAATGATTGCAGAATAATAAAATAAATAAATAAAAATATAATAAGATAATAAAATCAAAAATAATAATAGCTTTCAAAATACACAATAAAGAATAGCCAACAAAAAATCTAAAATCTAAAATAGCATATAATTGTTTTAGAATCATAAATATTACAAACTTTCATAAGAACCCAGACACGTCAATTTTAAATATTAGAGCTCATCAATATTTTTAATTGCTCGTCATACTTATAATTCTAATCTCTGTTAATGTTTTAAAAATAATTATTCATTTGACTATTAATTATTATTTAATTTGAAAGTTATTATTTTTTGTAACTGGTCATCTAATTTTATTTTTATTAATTTTTTTCTGACATCTTATTTTTTTACTATTTATTTTCAGATTTTTTGTCATGTTATTATATTTTTTGTATTTTTATTTTATTTTCTATTCTTCTATTTTCTTTATTTTATTTCAAAATGGTAAAAATGTCTGAAATATTTCATCTTACTAGCTTGAGGTGGTGAACTATTATATAACAAGAATTGAGATGTCAAAGTGTTACACTAACCGAAAGTTAATTAAATATCCCAATGCATGATACACTTTAATATGAACCAGTCAAAGTAGGGTTGGGCAGCGGATGCAAAGTTTTTGCACTCCGCATTCACAAACTATGCTTCCGTGCAGAAGCGGAGCGGAATGTGGAAGTTTTCAAGGGTTTTCGCAATTTTGCGTAGCCGAATGTGAAGCCGGTCGCAAAAAATTAAGGTTTCCGCATTCTGCATCCTCAAACTAAAATACTAAAAAAAAAAAGTGAGTCGTTTCTTTCCTTTAGCAACATTGCATCGCGACTTCAGACAATAGACTCTTCAGTCTTCACTCTTCAGACAACAGAGAAACAACTCTTCTTCGCAATTCTTCGCCGCGTTGCCGCCTTTTTTGCCGATTATTTGCTGCTTCGATATTCTTCACCGTTCACGACTCCAGATTCAGGTAATTACCTCGTTCTCCTCTAAATTTTAGATTCAGTGTAAACCTAGGGTAATTTCATGTTGTTGTTGTGGAGATGACTGACCTAGGCCAAAGGTAATTTCAATCTGTGTAGACCTCAAAAGTCGGTTTCTTTTTGCTATTTCTATTGTCTAAAGCTGCGCCGATTTCAATCGCCGAGGAACCTTTCGACGTTCAACTCCATTTATCGACGGTAACCATGTCTATTCCTAATGTAGTTCTTCTGATTTTTTATTCGAAGTGTAAATTGTTAACATTTTGTACTTTTCATAAATTGTTCACTAGAAGATTCCAATTAATATGAAATGGGCTTTGTCAGCTTATTTGTCTCAACTCCATTCACTGTTCGAAATCCTTGTTTTTGTTATATTCCATGAATCCCATTTCTTTCTGTAAGCCTAGCCTAGTTTTCCTAAAGTTTCAAATTTTTATACCAAGTACATTGAGAAAGGGTAAATGTTCCCTTTGCATTTATGCTCATCAGATCAGAGGCAACTACCTGTTTTTCAGAAACACAGAGGGAAAAAGAGAAATATGCTGCAGCTTTCGAACTTGGTATGTGTTTTGAAGTTGAAATTCGTTCACATTTCAGATCAGGTTGTAGTGCGTTTTGTGTAGTCAGATTAGTGACATAAACTTTCTATCTATTTAATTCAGTTATTTCTTTCTGGAATTTATAGCGATCGGTATTCAATCCCGCCCCGCAGTTTTCTTCTTCTAATAAAGTATAAAGATTACCAGACTTAATTGTGTACTTGTTGCTTTTAGGTGGGTGCATTATCACATGGCAAGGAAATCTAATGATCTCGATACACCAGATGACTATGAATTTCATGATATACAAGATGACCTTACACTGACGCCGCCTCCAAATCCAAAAAAAAAAGTCAAAAGATCATGGATGTGGGACCACTTCACTGTTTTGAGGCAATATGATCCAAAAAATTCAGAGGTGAGATGCAATTACTGTGGCAAGCCTACTACAACACATCACATATCAGCAGGAACTGAAGCTATGAAATCTCATTACAACGGATACAAAGCTAGAAAGGACGAGGACGCGAAGAAGGACCTATCACAACTGAAGATGATCTTTGACGCAGCTTCATCTACTGATGAGAATAAAAGGGCTATGATAACTGATAGGTATGACAAAAAGTTGCTCAAAAGGGTTGTTGCAGAGTGTCATTCTAGATGAATTTCCATTTTGAGTGGTTGAGAAGGAAGGTTTTCGCAGAATGCTTAGGTAATTTGAGCCTATTTCTGGTTATTTATGTTGAACTTGATACGTATTTCTGGTTATTTGTTTAGTTCTTTCTGTTGGTGTTACAGAATGGCAACTATTTGTGTTTTCTCATTTCTATATGTTACATATTTTTTTTCTTTTGCAGAATTTTTTCCCTGTTTTTTTTTATAAGCCAAATTTCATTAAAATAAAAGAAATATTTACAAATAGTGTTCCTGCAAAAGAACACAAAGGGCTACCGAAGGACTACATCCACTAGCCTCATAAGGTAGAGTGATTTTACATTAGTGATCTCATTCCTCCTCTTCCAAGCAGGTCGCTCATATTTATTATTTTATTACTTGCCCAGGATCGTCATTATTATCTTATCATCATATGGATGGTACACAGTTCACCTATGACTTGTAGAATATGATCAGTAGGAGTCTTTACTGTCAACTTATCAATCATATGGATTGGTACACAGCTCAGCCTACGTGCCTGATAGCTTCCGGAGATTGAGGGTGATGTATAGCCCCTCTAGTCCATAATTTAAATATCCTGGTATGGTTTCTGTTCTTCCCGCCCCTATTTAGCTAGCAAGAGAAGCTGATCAGTATGCAATATGTGTACTCAGGACGCCCTTCTATTGTTTCAAACACTCGACTGCCTGCTAGGTCTCAAGTTCCAGATAACTCATAGAGTGGTTGCTCATGACCGATTTGTAGTCACCTCTTCCTACCTGTACCGTACACATATGAAAAGATAAGACCTGTACCAGTTTAACATGGTAACGATACCATCCCTACTAATAACAGTATATTCATCCCATCACCAAGGATATTAAATCTGTGAAAGTTTTGCCTATTGTTCATCAGTTCTGCAAAAAATAAAATTCTTACATGTACCCGAATTCCTTAGCCTCTATCCTCACCTCTCGTTGGCCTGTCAAAACAATTACCAACAAAGAAAGAAAGAAAACTAGTATAAATCAGTACCCTGTGGTCTTCTTTTCCAGTAGCAGTGACTATCCTTCCTCGAACATTCAAAAATTCAGACAACTGAGTGGTTGTACTAACCAGTCATTCATTGAGAAAGGGAAAACCTGTTGGTTATTTCTTGCTCCAATCCACTCCCAAGTAACTCTCTGGATCACATAGGCTACACTTAGGTGATTTTCCTGGTGTCCCCTGAAGTGGTAATTGTTTCTGTGTTTCCACACAGTCCATACCAGAGCTGCCTAGACAGTTTTCCACGCATCCTTGCTAACTTCAACCGGTTTAGCCTGGATGAAGTCCTCAAATACAGGAACCTGCAGAATAGGTAAGAATAGATTAGTACCAGTTTCAAGCCAAACTCTAATCGCATCCCATATTTTTACAACTACAGGGAAAGATTGAAAGAGGTTTGCAGAGGTCTCCTGTGCCCCCTAACACAGTGTACATCTTAATTCCTATTCTTCGGGTTTGACTTTTCTCCTGGACAGAAAATTCTTGGTAGGAAGTGAATTGTGCAATAGAGTCCATGCCATGATAGAAGCTTTCGTAGGGGAGAACTTGTTCCATACTTTCTAGAGTCTCATAGCCTCTTCCATGCTGAATGGGGATGATAGTTGATCTTTCTATAAGTCGTACTGACAGTATAGATTCCATCTGAACTGCCCTCCCATATATATCTATCCTCCCCCTCTTCTTTAAGTGATATGTCCTGGAGAACATTTTGCAGAATACTTAGATCCTCACTTTTCCTTTTGTCTTAAGGTTCTCCTCCATTGCCACCTCCAAGACCATCTGCCATCCAGCCATATTCCCATATCAACTATAGAACAGTTAAGGTTCCCAACCACTCTAAATAGTCTAGGAAATCTGTCAGACAATTTAGGCCCTGTTTTGCGCAGGCCTTCTTCTACTTCTTCTTCTACTTCTTCTACTACTTCTTCAACTACTTCTTC